>JARHVA010009438.1:187500-227500 GCA_037957365.1 Torreya grandis | reverse complement strand
GAGGAGTTGTATCTCCACTATCAAAATAATATCTCTAAAAACTACTTCATCCAATTATCCAAGTTCCACCAAAATGGGACTGTTAAGGATTACATTCATCAATTTTAAAATCTCTCCTTATGCATGGTAGACATCACTAAGGAAAATTATACGAGATTATTTTTGGTTAGCCTCAAATATATAATCTAAATGGATGTCCTCATGTTTCATCCAAGTAATGTATCTAAATCTATACCAAGGGCATGTCTAGATGAGTAAAAAGGTTTGATAAAAAATAACTTTCACTAATGTTCATGAACATAGTTTATTAACACCATCATTTTCATATCCTATCTAATTAACACCTCACTAAATTGAATAAAAACATGCAAAAAGTTTGTGTTTTGGCTACGATAGCAAATACAACAAAAGACATCAATGTGTTAAAAAAGTTGTTTTACATTGAAGGTGCCAATGAGGAAGAAGTAGATGATGAGGATTTGGGGTAAGTTTTGGAAGAACATGAGGATGAAACTAAATATTCTTAGCCTATTATTTATTTTCATACAATTTCAAGTATTAATTCTCCTTAAACTCTTAAGGTTGTGGGTTTCCTGAAGAAACAAAATGTGACTATGTTAATTGACTCTAGGAGCACACATAAATTTACAAACAATAATTTGGCTACTTATTTTAATTATTTAATTTACCCAACTCTAAAAATTTTAGGTCATGATTATATATGGTTTTACCATCAAATATTATATAAAATGGCATAGCATTATGATTGATATGGGATACTACTTGTTAGACTCCCCAATGTTTGTTATTTCCATGGGAGGAGTTGACATTATTTTGGGAGTGTAGTGGTTCACCACTTTGGGCATTATTGATATGAATTTATAAGAACTATTTATGAGGTTTCATTCATAATGTAGGACCTTTGAACTATGTGGATTATAAACTAAATCTCCACAATTGAATAGTTCCTATAAGATGATGAATTATTAAAAAAGGTGTTGAGGGATTTGTGGCATGCTTATTTTCCTTAGAGGTTTAACCAATCAAGGAGTTTACACCTCTTGATTTATAAAGGGTGTTGGATTACCATTCTATTATTTTTTGTGACATGTCAAAATGACTTCCTCCAAGATGCATGTATGATCATTCCATTAAGCTCATTCTAGTAAGTACACCATCCAACATCAAACCCTACAGACCCTATGCCTAGAAGAGTGAAATTGATAATATGGTATATGATATGTTGGAGGATGGAATCATCTGACACAATCAAAGTGAATATTCTTCCCTTTTTGTCATGGTACAAAAGAAGGATGACACTTAGAGGATGTACCTATACTAAAGATAACAAGTACACCATCAAAGATAAGTTTCCTATTCCATTAATTGATGATTTACTAGATGAATTACATGGTGTTATTTATTTTACTGAGTTATACCTTTTTTTGGGTATCATAACATTCAAATCCATAATGAGGACATACCTAAAATATATATTAAAAATCATGAAGGCCATTATGAATTTTTAGTCATGACTTTTGGCCTCGAAAATTCACCATCTACACTTTAGAGTTTGATGAATAATATTTTTAATCCATTTTTTAAAAATTTTGAATTGGTGTTTTTTGATGATAACCTCATTTACAACAAAAATGGGATGACCATTTGAAGTATGTGAAACAATTACTTTTAGTTGCGGAACAACATTAAACTTACTCTAAACCTTCCAAATGTGATTTTGGTTTCCAATAGGTTGAGTAATTGGGTCATATTATTTCACATCAAGGAGTGAAAGTTGATCCTAAAAAAAATCAAAGTGGTGATGGAGTGGTAGATTCCAAAGACTGTCAATAACCTTCAAGGATTTATGGGGCTAACTAGTTACTATCATAGGTTTGTCAAAAAATATGTTAGTATTGTATCACCTCTCACCTCTTTATTGAATAAATAATCATCAAAGATAAAACTTAGAGGATGTACCTATACTGAAGATAACAAGTACACCATCAAAGATAAGTTTCTTATTCCATTAATTGATGATTTACTAGATGAACTACATGGTGTTATTTATTTTACTAAGTTATACCTTTTTTTGGGTATCATAACATTCAAATCCATAATGAGGACATACCTAAAATATATATTAAAAATTATGAAGGCCATTATGAATTTTTAGTCATGACTTTTGGCCTCAAAAATAATCAAAGTGGCAATGGAGTGGTAGATTCCCAAGACCATCAATAACCTTCAAGGATTTATGGGGCTAACTAGTTACTATCATAGGTTTGTCAAAAAATATGTTAGTATTGTATCCCCTCTCACCTCTTTATTGAATAAATAATAATTCCAATGGAATGATTCAACTACCAAGGTGTTTGAATAGTTGAAAATGGATATGTGAAAAACTCTAGTTTTGGCTACTCTGGATTTTTCGAAAAAAAATTATGGAGTGTGATACATTAGGATATGGCATGGGAGTTATATTCATGAATTAAGGAAGACCACTAGAATTTAAAACTCACCAAACTAAGGTAAAAAATAGGCTCAAACCAATCTATGATAAAGATATCACAGATATTTTACATGCACTCAAGCAATAGAGACCTTATCTAATGGGTTATCACTATTAGGCAAAGATTGATAATGATAGCCTCAAATATTTTTTGGAAAAATGATTATCATTTGAAGAACAAAAAATGGGCTAAAAAAATGCTATACTATGATTTTAAAATAGTCTATAAGAAATGAAAAGAGAATTTGATAGATGATGCACTATCTTGGAGTGATTAATTAGTTAAGGCATTGTTTTTTGTAATGATTATTTGGTAGGCAGATTGGTTAGAGGAAGCAAGATCAGAATGAGAGAAAGATACTGACACCCATGATTTCTCTATAAATTTTTTGTGGTATCTTAAAAATTACATGGAAGGGAAGCACATTATGTTATAAAGACAAATTATACCTTTTTCATCATTCTCTCCTCAAAAATAGAATCATTCATAAACCTTAATATTTTTGAAAACATATCATAGAATCAATAAAATTTTTGGGAAGGACTCAAGGGGGATGTCTAAAAATATATGTTTTAATTCATGATATGTAAATATAGTAAATGTGAAACCATTAAGACCCCAAGTCTTTTTCATCCTTTATCCATCCCTAGCCAATATTGGGAGGAGATTTCTATAGATTTCGTTACTGGGTTACCACAGTTTGAGGGTAAAATTGTTAACATTGTAATTATGGATAAAATAACCAAGTATGTTCCTTTTTTGCCTTATTATATCCATTTGTTTCCAATACAGGAGCATCTACTTTTCTCAATACAATTTATAAATTTCATGGTAATCTAAAGATCATTATAAGTGACCAAGATCCCATATTTACTTATATTTTTTGGAAAAAATTATTTTCATGTTTGGGCACTCATTTGGCTCATAAATCATCCTATCATTCTAAATTTTATGTAAAAATAGAGTTAGTCAATAAATTTATAGAATAATATCTTCTTTGTTTTGTTTCAAACAAGTAGGATAAATGGGTTTGTTGGTTGCCACTTGTCAAATGGTAGTATAACACTTCTTTCCCCACTTCTTCCAAAATGTATCCCTTAGTGGAATTTTATGGGTATCAACCCACATCCATCACTTAATCCTTAATGGTGCATCCCAATGTTTGAGATATTGAAAAACACATTCACCATCAATAGGAGGTACTAGTGAGTTTGCAATATGATTTAGTAGTGGCATAAAAAATTAAAAAAACAAGCAAATCAACACCATAGTAAGAGGGAATTTTACATAGGTGATTAGGTATTTGTAAATTTGTATCCATATAATAATATGTATCTAAAGTAATATGAAAAAGATAAGAAAAATTTCACCTAAGTATTATGGCCTATATCAGATCCCACAAAAAATTGGTAGTATGGCTTACAAAATAGAATTTCCACAATCTACTTACATACATCCAATTTTCCATGTATCTTATTTGAATAAGGTAATTAGTCATAGAGTTTCCACTCAAACTGAGTTATTAGAATTAGATGAAAAAGTCTGATTCAATCTAGACCATGAAGATGTCCTTCACACATGCACTAAGCAACTATAGACTAGAGATATTAAGGATTATTTGATCAAATGAAAGAACTTGAATTATAAATATACAACATGAGAGGATGAATCATTCTTTTAGAAAAATCCTAGTTTGATTCAATGTTGAATACAATGTTATTCTGAAGAGGAAGGTAATGCTACACACTTAACCTATAGTATGTCAAGGGATATGTGTGGTTGACTTGTGTCTTAAATACTTTCATATAATCTCATTGTATTTATCAATGTCCTTAGTATGGTTTGCCTATAGAATAATCATGGATAATTAGAATATATGTAGGAGGTAGTGGTTAGTATTTTAGGATCATATTACAAATTATGTTCTTATTGGATTATTATGGAGGATTCCCCCTCAAAATGGCTCAATCATTATATTCAAGTATTCTATTCTTTCACCAATTTTTGTTGTGGATGTACTTATTTTATTTCTAATTATGAATCATATAAGTAGTTTCATTATGCAAACCTAAACCAACTTATAAAATTTCCCATATATAGTGTTACTAGATCTAACATAGTTATTATGTCAGTCTCGCAACATAATATATAGGATCTTTTGATGTGTGGACTATATCATCAAGTCTGCCATCAAATCTCCAATACTTATTCAAAACAAATAAAATAACATCAATAATTATATATAAAAAATCTATCTATAATGATCATCTAGTATTTATATCTATCTAGAAAATAACGTGATAAAATTACAAAACATTTTCTATACCTTGATGTGATCTCACTGCATGGATGGTCAATCCATTTATATTGTCGTTGAGGGCATCCCCATTCTTGGATCCATCCTGTATATTTAATATCCAAGGATATATCCTATATATCTCTATAGGATCAAGATAATCTAATCTTGTGCCCCCAATACCATCACATTTTCCATGTTTTAGGCACTCTCTATGTTACATTTTTCATCAACATATCTTGGATGTCTTATGTATTATTCTAAGGCATATCTAATCCTTATTTATACCTATGCCACCACTCTTTTTATTTTTATTCTCTTTTGATCCTAAGGATAATCTTGTGGTCTCAGAATTGGTACCTTAGATGGTGGATCATGTGTTATAGCCTTATTTGGTTCCCTATCATGCCTCACCTTATATGGAAAAATGATAATGGTACTCATAAATTTGGATTCCCAAGCTATAAAAAAACCCATAAATAAGGGCGTAGATGTACCCACCACATCTAATTCCTTGTCACCTTGACTAAGCCCTAATATCACACTATGGATATCCATGATGTCCATCTATCCATAGTTCCACAGTATAGTGTCCATATCACATACTTTATGAAAATGGTATATATTCTAGGACACCTACTCAATCACACACACACACACACACACACACACACACACACACACACACACACATGTGTGCACACGTGCATGTGCATGCATGTGTATCTATGTGTGTGTTAGCATCTTTACCCATATTCAAAATTAGGAATTTTGATTTGATATATGATTTAAAAACCTGACATAGTGGTACATAAGAAATATCTCATATAGCTATCATGAATAAAGTATGACAGGTCCCATATTTTATTTTTTCCCTCTCAAAATCTCATAAAAGATGTGCATTATCTACACAAAATACATTTTCCCATGATATAGACCATGCCACGCTCCAAAAAAAATAAAAACATGAAAATGATAAATAAAAAAACCTTCCATTTGACTTGTGACACATAATTAATCTAGTGATAAATCCAAAAATTACCTTGAAAATTTACATCTGACATGTATACATTGAAAATTTACATGATGCTTGATCACTAGTCATATAAATAGGACGTAGTCACCCATAGAGCCACCTTTTATCTATTTCCCACTCCTTTTGGTGCATCACATGGAATGAGAATACACTCTAGTGGTAGGCCCAATATCACATGCATATACTTTATGTTAATTATGAACTCTAATTTTTCCCTATCCACCTCACTTATGAAGTTTCCATTATTCCTCTATAAAATATATAGGAATCTCAACAACATTTATAGGTCCAATGGAACCAACACATCTCCATGATACCTCTAAATCCCAAAATAACTAGAATGTCTTAGTCATCATATATTAATCAGGCTATCACATTAGGAACCTAGGATTCATTTACCATGTACCATAGTCATGGACATCTTTATAACTAAAAATATTACATCTTGATTCCCTACTAAGTAATTTTTTTGACTATTTATGAATGGATACACATTATATTGGTTATATTTCTAATTAATATTGAAATTTGTGTTAATTTAGGATAATATATTGTTGCTTAGTTAGATAATGATACATGATTACTTACTATGCATTGATTAATTTATGTAGATTACATTTTAAGAATATTAATGTGTTATTCTAGTTATATTATTTCTTTATGTTTATCATGAGATATGATCTAATGACTTGCGCATTGTGAGGTATACATAGGATAATTCATCCCTTGAATGTGTTTGAGGGAGAGCATCATTGAAGAGGGTGGTGTAGATGGAAATGTTGAAGGTTTATAGAAAGCTAGTAAAACCCTACATACACCATAATAGTTTTTTTATATTATTGATAAATGGTTTTGAAAGGAACCATACCCAATACAAAAAGGCTCAAAATATAGATAGAACATGGAAACCCATAATAAAAAAGGCCCAAAGACTAGATAAAACATAAGAATTAAGACCGTTTAAAAAGAGTGGGGACCAACACATAGCTACAAAAAAGAATAACAACTAGAAAATACAAGAGAGAGTAATAATAGGGAGAACCCTGATAAATAACAACACCAAAACTACAAAACAACAATAACTTCACAACATCAAAAAAAGGAAGATTCACTTGTTAAAGCTATTCTTGAGTCCTTCCAAAGCATTAAATATATTAGAGCAGTAGTTTGAGAAAGGTCTATCATGCCAATAGTGGTTAGAGCATAATTTTTCTTAGTGCCACCATTCCACAAGCCTAGATACAAGTTTCTAAGGGTGTAAACTTTCTTAACTTGAAACTCTATGAACTCTAAAATGCCCTGTTACATGGCCAAATGATCATTCCACCTACTTATAATATTATTCATAGTGTCTTCCAGGGATTTCATTCTTTTGAAAATGTATTCTATCTTAGTCCCAAAAAGGGAGGAATTATCCACCCTTTTTCCCTTATCAATAATCTTATTGAGTTGTGTAACCTTTCTAAGCTCATTGGTCCTTTATTTCATCTACATAACTTGGGCTTTGATTCCAAGTTCCTTGAGATTATGATGAGAGGGATAAATATCCACAATAGCATGTCTCATGTCAAGGAGACACTTTAAAATGGTAATTTTATTTCTCATGAGAAACCTAAGAGCTAGACCTTTTCCTTTATCTTTACTTCTAAGCATTCTCTTAGGAGGAGGGGAAGGTGAGGCATGAGATCTAGGATTCTTAGTATTAACCCTTCTTTGGGCAAGAGGTTTAGATGGGGTAGAGGGAGGAATAATGTGAGATGGAATGTTAGTTGAGATAATGTGGTAGTGTTGATTCAAAAGAAAAATAACCCCTTCTTGAAGAGGTAGCACATGTTTGTGTGATTAAAAAATATGAATAGAGGATTCTATGGAATGAAAAATATAATAAGGGAGACTAACCCTTGGACCCTTATAGAAATGGTTCAAAAGTACTAGATGATGAAGCGACTAATTTTTATACCTACCCTTCAAAGTCACATGCCTCACCATCATACCAACCACCTCATCAAAAGGAGCTAGGAGAAAGGAACACACAATACCAGCTTTGACAAAAGTCAAGGCATTAACCATGGAACCCTCTAGAAGTCTTTTATCCTCTACAACTTTATCAAATTTATTTTTGAATAACTTTAATTTATCCTTGCTAAGACTGGTGATAAATTTAATGAGATCTTTAGTGATAGAGAAGGTCTTACCTCTATAAAAGGCAACCCTATTCTTCTAATTTTTGGGAAAAGAGATAAAAATTTGGTTGTCATGTCCCTTAATATTTTACATGAATCTTTTGAATCCTCCCACATTTAAATCCCTCCAAATTTATTCATTTTCCTTTCAATTCAGGTCACATAAGGGCTCAACATGGCTTAGAGCACCACCCATGGCACTAGAACTATATTCATGGCACAAGAGTTCATATAAATAACTAACAGACCACTCCCATACCACCTTTGCATAACCCAAAACCTAAGAAAAAGACAAAGCATAGAAGTCCATTAAAGTATGTTGATAGAATAATCCTGAAGAAGGAATGTGAATTCCAAGTAAATATTATCTTTCACATGAGTGATTAAACCCCCCCCCCTTCATACCATAGCTAATCATATCTAGATGCCCTTTCTTTATTAATGATATCCTTAGTATTTTGAGGGATTTGGTCATGAGCAAACCAAAATTGAATTTGTTTATTAATCACCCCCATATTAGCAAAAGAGTCTACCACATGATTACCTTATCTATAGGTGTGGCATATCTTGTAATTAGAGAAGGCCCTACATATGTTAACACCCTCTATAATGAAGTCTCTGATAGTCCAACTAGCTGGATGAATACCATTGAGGTGATTAATTATATTCAAAGAATCACCTTCAATGATTATATTATTTATTTGGTAATCTTTCACTAACCTAATCCTCCATAGAACAACAAGTGCCTCAGCATAATGGTTAGTCATGGTAGAAAATACATTTTAAAATGATTGCTTTGGTGTTTGTTTAAATTGTTGTTTTTTGTGATTTCATGATTTGGTAAATTAAAAAAAAATCATTTCCCTTGTGTATTTAGCCTAATGTGTCATTAATACACATAGAAGTAAATTCAATATAGGTTATTATTTATGATTTTACCATTAAAATTGCTAAAGTGTAATTAAATGTTAAATTGGTTTAATATGAAATCAAAATTTCATATGAAACTATAAAAAATAATTATTTTTAAAGAAAAAAGAAAGACATTCAAATTAGAAAAAATAGTGAAATAAATTAAAAATCTAGAAAAAAATAAAAATAATAATTAAAGGACATTAAATTAGAAAAAAAAGGAAGCCATAAACAAAAATCTAGAAAAAAAAATTTACATATATTTTTCTATTTAAGAGAAAGAATGAAAGAGAATTTGCATAGTTATGCATTGGAGAAATAGAATAAGGAAGCAGCTTTAGAGAGAAGACTAGAAGAGATCAAGGGCATAATTTTAGATAGGAAGGTATAAAATATCAAATAGGTGTTGTAATTAGAATTTCAATCCTTTACATGTGTGTGTTTTGAACAATTGGATGTTACTTTTTGTACACAGGGATCATGAATAAATTTGTGTAACAATAACTATGTATACATTAACTTCTTTTAAAACCATGATCTGTTATTTGGTTATACATTTTTAATAATTTTTAATTTAGATATAATACCTAAATTAGACCTTGAATACATGGTTTTTGGACTCCATAGAGTATTGAAAACATGTATAAGCCTTAGTGTTAGGGATTTCACCTTGGATCTAAATTTATAAAATTACAAATATTATATATATATATATATATATATATATATATATATATATACAATTCAACCATGTTGTATGATCTGCTTATAAATATAAATAATACATATATACTATATAATACTTGGGCTAAGTACAATCTTGAAGCTAAACCATTGATTGGTATGCGGCATCAACTAGTTGAGTTTTTGGAATGCTTGTTTAACCTTTTGATAAAACTCCTTAGCTATTTAGGTGTTTTATAGTCTATGTACACTATAAATAATGTAATTCAGGCCTTAAATTATTATTTCTCCAACATGGAGTTATAATGTTTTGAGTCTTATAGCATAGGTGTCAATACAATAAATAATTCAATATAATATCCAACCAAGATCATGAGGACATCGATATAAATTAGTCAAGAAAAAAATATAAAGCCATTTCCTTTCAGCTATGAGTCAAATTGAGTTTCAAATGTCATAGATCTATATAACCCATGAATAATAAATTTATTACAAGGCATCTAGTCTATAATTATTATTTTACTAGCCAAACAAACTAGGCATCATAATCTGGTAGGGCATCAATCCATTATTTTAGTCAATTTAGTATTTTTATACAATGCCATTTCTATTAATTGCCTATATAAATTATGTGTGTTGGAAGCTACCTTAAAAAGGGCAAATTAATATATTTTTAACTAGCCATTGTGGGCATTGTACCATTCCAATTGATCTAATTTTAAAATTGGGCATTGGAGATTAATATAATGAATGGAATTAAAACTTTATTTTTGAAGCGTCAATTAACTCTACTCAGAAATTGTGCATTGAGTTTGTGATTGGTAATAAATGGAATTTATTTAGTAAGGCATATATTTAATTTTATCTATATATATTTATTATAAGATAATTTAGAATGAATATATGTTATACACAAAATTTGTCATACTTATGATTTTCTAGCAATAAACATGGCATCAAATTTTTATTTGACCTTTTTCATAGGCGTAGACCTCCATATGTGTTCCATTAAAAATAATAATAATTTGTTAATCCTCAAGAGAGGCACTTGATAATAGTATAATCTATATAAATTTTTCCATCAAATAATTATTATAATCATTGTGTTATATATTGGCTATATTTGCTAGGTTATTCTAATAGAAATGTTATAAATAAGCAATCAAATGCTACTTCTAATAGAAATGTTTTGAGAAATGTTTCACTATCTTAAATTATTATCCAAAGTATATTCTATTGGATTATACTTGCAGCCCAAGTTAGATATTATTATATTATTCCTTATATATGTGATGAATGGATTATATAAAAATAGATTATAATATCATTATAATCTTAAATGGACATACATTTTTTAACTTTGTGATAGAGACCTTGAAATATAGTTGATTATAATTAGGATGATATATTTTATATATGGGCATCGGTCAATGCCAACATAAAAATTATTAGAGGATATTTTTAATTGTTCACCTTTTGTAATGGAACTCAAAAATGGTTCATAAACTTGATTTATGTAAAGAATTAAATCCAACTTTTAACATAAACATTCAAGTCTGTAATGAATTTTAACTTTTTCTATAGTAACATTAGAGTTATATTGCTCAATGGGCATGAACCTTGAATTAGTATCTATAGTATGAGAATGGTGATACAAAACCATATTCTTAGCCATTACTGTATAGAAAACCATAATAATATGTAAATGGATTTAAACAGATAAACCATAACTACCTCTTTTTGTGGGTTAAAAATAGTGGAACTTTTAAGACTCCTTAAAATATGGAAACCCATCACATGGAATGTGTCATTGTGTTAGTTACCACTAATTACATAATAAGAACCCTAGGGTTAAATTTATTTAGTTAATGTTATTATGAAAATATTAATTGAAAAGTTAAAATTTTGATTAAAATTAGTTTTTTAAATATTTGTTTAAAAACCCCTAAATGTAAACCAATTGTTATACTAGACATTTTTTGTTTTCATGAAAAATAAAGTTCTAGGTTTTATAACTATTTTATTGAATGTGTGTTTCCATGTAGCTATAACTACTTTGTGAATTGATTTCTATACTTAGTAGTTATGATTAAAACATTGGACTGTGGTATATGGGTTATCATAGGGTGTAGATAACTAAAAACCAATTATATTGTATGTTTACCCAGATGGTATATTTTTAATCATTATTTTTAGTATGGGATAGAATATAATAAAAGATTCATGCATATATTTGACAAACTAAATGTATGTTGTTATTAATCCTATGTATAACATTTTAGGTGATGAATTTGTTAGTAGAATGTAAGTTATTAAACCTTGTGGTTGAATTATATTTGACTAATCTACATTACTAATGAGGAGTAAGGAGTGAGACAGACTTCACTAGATTACTATCATTGTAATGTTAGATGAAGATAGTCTAATCAAGTATTGTGCATGAAATCGATAGACCTATAGATCACTTTTATATTACTATTCATTAAACTTTGGTCAAAGTATGTTTAGTGAGACATTATCATTTGATGAGTATAATTTACATGTATGTGTGATATTTTGTAATAGATTGAGTTTTATATGATACACTACATATTTAGTTAGTTAGAAATCATAAAAAACATGGGTGTTTGCTAGTCTCTCTAGATTATCATGTCCTCACTATCTACCCATCCATGAAGGGAAGGTCATTCCTTGATGGGATTAGTGTGGGGGATTGTTGGTCTATGGTTGGTGTGGAAAAGCACTTGGATGATGTTCTTCATCCCTATAATAGTGCTACATATCAAGACAACACTTGATATTGTCACATATACTTGAAGTTTGAAAACTATGCTTGAGGGTAAACAAGTATCTTATTTATACATCGTATTATATTATACTTGTTATTGGAAAGTTATCATGAAGAATTATAATTATACATTGATGCACATTGATAGTGGTGATTGTGTATTTAGATGAGTTGAGTTTAAAATGTTATAACTACTTTCTATATTGACTTGTCATTCTCTCATGATATTATAGATCCATTTTTAATGTTGTAATATGAATTATGGTCATGATTACACGTGAATACTTTCTAATCTCTGTTATAACTTGAGATGTAGTCTACTTTTATATATGCATTATTTTTTTTTTAATTATGTATTTCTAGTTAATCTCAGTAGGGATGTTACATGTGGTTCAGAGCTATGGCTCAAACTCTAGGACCTAATGATTCCACTATTTTTTTCATATCCTTATATTGATAGAAAGGATGGTGAAAGTGAGAGTTTCTATGGAGGGTCCTTTGAATGCTAGTGAATTCAACCCTCCATTTGATTCTATCTAATTTGACACTAAGCAGTTAGTAAAGATGGATCAACTTCTCATAGTCATGAATGAGAACAGAGATTAGATTACAACTTTGGAATAGATGGTTCATGACCATGAAAGAGAGGATCATTAGGATGAACCTAAAGAGAATTTGGTTGAGTAGGAAAATATATAGGATGCTAGAGCTCATGTTACTAAAGAGTTAGCTTGAGACATGAAGAAGGTGAATCCACCTAAGTTTTATGGAACTACTTTGGGTGATGGAGATGAAGAAATATTTCAAAATTTAAAACTAATCTGAGGTCACAAAGGTATTTTGGGGAGCATACAAGTTGGCTAGTAAAATAGCTACATAGTGGGCCAAAAAAATGTTGGAAATGAATTTTAATTGACTACCACCACTTAGGATTAGTTTGTGGTTTTATTTAAATCATAGTGGCTTCCATAGTTATATTTTGATTAGAAGTTTAAAGATTTTCAAAATCTGAAGTAGGGTGATATGTTAGTGAATGAGTATTGGGAGTAGTTCACTAGACTTCTAAATTATGTAACTTAGTATTAGGGAGATGAGTAATTTGGAGTCAAGAAGTTTATCATGGGTTTGATGCCCTAGATTAGTGGAGAGGTAGATGTTTATGGACCTTCCACCAAGGACCAAGTCTTTAAGAAGGTGGTCAAGAAATAATAGAAGTTAAAGTCTCTTTCATAGGCCAAGGATAGATTCAATAAGATGTTTTAGAATTCTAAGTTAAACATTAAGAAGAAGAATTAGAAATAGAGGACTAGAGACTCTAGGAAATGGATCAAGAATCAGAATAATAAGTTCAACAATGGATCAATCAATAAGAAATATGGAAACCAATAGAATTTCATAAAAGGACCACCAGAAGGGTGTTTCATTTATAGAGAGGATCACCATTCTTGTGATTTTCCATAGGACAAGTCAAACGAGAAAGGCCCTAACCCTCAGTAGGGTGGTTTTTAGTAGTGAATTCATACAGTCATTGAAAATCAATAGGTTGAGTATTAGGCACTACCTATTGAGCTATCAAGTACTTTATTTAACCATCTATGTTCCATTTTGATAGATATAAGATCCATTGAATGTTTTATAGCTCATAAGATGCTTATTAAATCTACTAGAAGAACTAGTGTAATGGCAAATGCATGGTTAGTATAGTACGAGAATCATGTAAAAGTCATGGTAGAGAGATGTTTAGTTGAAGCAAAGATTAGGTTGCTTGAAATCACAATAGTTATGGATTTATATTTATCACCTCTAGGATCATATATTTAATCTTAGGAGTCAACTGACTCATAAAACATAAATCCAAAGTTCATTTTTACTTGAATAAGGTTGAGTGCCTTGATGATTTTGGTAATCAGACACAAATTCAAGGTGAGAAAAGAGAGTTAAAGCTTGGGAAAATTTCATCTAAGTAGCTTAAGAAGGCTCAGGGGAAAGGATGCCAATCATTTATCATTAAGATAAATCAAATGGAGGAACCTATGGAACCATATCTCAAATCTTACCCATTCATTAGAGATTATCATAATGTGTTTCTAGAAGAATTATTAATTTTGCCTCCTAGATGTGAGTTCAATTTTTCTATCAACATTATACCAAGTTCAAAACCATAGTCTAGGGCATGATAATGGATGATAACAATAGAGTTGATTAAACTGAAGGCTCAAATTTAGGATATATTAGATAAAGGGTTAACTAGGCTAGGTGTTTCACCATGGGGTGCATCAGTTGTCTTTATCAATAATAAGGATGGTACCCTTTGAATATGCATTGATTAAATAATGTTGAACAAGGAAACCATCAAAATTAGGTATCTACTATATCATATAGATTATCTTTTCAATCAAATGTGAAGAGAAATGGTATATTTAAGATTGATCTTTGAGTAGGATACCATCATTTGAGGATTTAGGATGAGAACATTCTAAAAACATCATTTATAACTCGATATGGGTATTATGATTTTATAGTGTTACTATTTGGACTGATTAATGCTCCAACACATTCATAAATCTCATGAATAGTGTGTTAAAAGATTATCTTTACCACTCTGTGTTAGTTTTTATAGATGACATTCTTATATATTTAAATAATGAAGAAGAACACCTTCAACATTTAGACTTGGTTCTACAATGGTTAGAAAAGCACAATATTTATGAAAAATTATCCAAGTGTGCATTTTTATAGAAGAGGGTGTAGTATTTGCAACACATTATATCTATAGATGGTATTTCTATAGATCTAGGAAATATTAGAGCCATTATGGAATGGCTAGCACCAAAGAATGTGCATGAGATTAGAATCTTCATAGGGTTGGCAAGCTATTATAGGAAGTTCATTCCAAAATTTTCTAAGATAGCTAACTTAATTACTTCCTTGCAATAGAATAATAACAAGTTTATTTAGTCAAAGAAGTGTGAACTATCTTTCCAAGAGTTGAATAAAAGACTTAAGTCTCTACTAGTGTTAAGAGTTATAGGCCCCAATGGACATTTTTTACTAGTCACAAATGCATTAGAGGATGGAATAGGTGGAGTTATTATGTAGGATCATGTAGTAATGGATTATGAGTCATGAAAGCTTAATCCATATGAGGTGAACTATGTTCCTCATGATTTAGAGCTTGTATCAATTGTTCATGCTTTACAAGTATGGAGGCATTATTTATTGGGAAAACCTTTTGAGCTCAAGATTGATAACTTGAGACTCAAGTATATTTTCACCCAACCTAATTTGAATGCTCATTAGAGAAGTTGGCTTGAGTTTTTATTTGACTATGATTTTGATATTAGTTACATCAAAGGTAAGAGAATAGATTAATTGATGCCCTTAGTCATAGAAGGTATATAACATCTATAGCTACTATTAGGAGTACCTTTAGGGATTGGGTGATTGAGTTCTCTCTAGGAGATAAATTTTATGATCAAGTTAGAAAAGAATTATCATAAAATCATTAGAATCCTCAGTATAAAGGATTCAATTTGAAGAGTGGTGGTATTTTGTGTTATAATGGATGGATGTATGTGCTAGCTTAAGAGGACCTATAGATCACTATGATAAGGGAATTACATGATACCTCTTATTCAAAACATCCATTTGCAACCAATCTCATGGTAGATCTTAAACCACTATATTTTTGGAAAGGAATTAATAAATATGTAGTGGATTATGTGTCATGTTGTCTGGAGTGTTAGCAAGTGAAAGATGAACATGTGCATCTCGCTAGATTTTTATATACACATGATATTACAAAATATAATTGGTAGGTGATCAATATGGATTTTATCCAAGGATTATCAATGTCATGGAAAAGGCATGATATGATCTTGGTAGTTTTTGACAAACTAACCAAGGTGGTGCACTTCATACCAAGTAACTTGAAAGATGATGCACCTACCCTTGCAAATATATTAATAGAGAAAGTGTATAGGTTGTATGGTTTTCTAAATAAAATCATTTTGGATCATGATTCAAAGATGACTTCAAGGTTTTGGATGACTCTAAATTTTGCTTTGGGTATGCCACTTAATTTTTGTACAGCTTATCACCTAAATACTGATGATCAAATTGAGAGAGTTATTCATGTATTTAAGGATCTTATTTGAATATATTGCATTGATTATTAGTATAAGTGGAAATATTGTATTACATTTGTTGAGTTTACATATAATAAATCATACCAATTAGCACTAAATATGGCACCATTTGAGGTACTTTATGGGAGAAAGTGCAAGACACCCATTAGTTTGGATATGTTAGAGGATAGGGTAGTATTCAGACCTAAGATGACCTTAAAGATGGAAGATTAAGTTAGACTAATCAATTAGATATTGTTTAAGACCAATCATAGACAAAATATTTATGCATATCTAAAAGAGGATAGAAAGGTACTATGTAGTTGGTGATAAAGTGTTTCTATGGGTAAAACTATATAAGAGCTCAATTAAATTTAAGAAGTCTGTAAAATGGTCACCAAGATATATGGGACCTTTTGAGGTGTTATAAGTGGCCAATATTGTTGCATATAGGCTTGTATTTCCATCAATCCTAAATATTTTAAATAATGTCTTCCATGTTTCATATCTTAAGAAATATATAGTTGATCCTATGCATGTGTTGGATTGGAATGTTTTATAGATTCTAGATCTTGGGGTGATCATAGTAGAAGTAATTAGGGTAATTAACACACATAAACATCATTTTCATAACAAATAAATGTCATAGTGCAAGGTCAAATGGGATAAATACTCTAAGGATAGTGATATATGGGAGGACTATGATGATTTCTTCAAAAGATTTCTACATTTATTTTCTTGATTAGATACTATTATGTTATGTTATTTTTAGTTGAAGAATATTTTTATTTCAGATCATATGTTTGAATAAGAGTCATCCAAGGAAATTAATAGCCTTAAGGGAGAAGGATTTGCATCTTGATTCCTTGCTAAGTAAACTATTTGAATATTTACGGATGGATACACAAGATATTGCTTATATTTATGATTAAGCTTGAAATTTATGCTACTTCAAGATAATATAATGTTGCTAAGTTAGATAATGATACATGATTGCTTACTATGTGTTGAATAATGTATGTGGAGTATATATTATTCTTATTAATGTGTTATTTTATTTATATTATTGCTTTGTGTTTATCAAGAGATATGATCTAGTGACTTGCATGTTGTGAGATGGATGCAGAAGAATTCATCCCTTAATCATGCTAGAGGGAGAGCATTATCTAAGAGAATGATGTAGATGGATATATTGAAGGTATATAGATAACTAGAGAAACCTTTCACACACCACAATACTTAGTCATAGTAGAAAATGCATTTTAAAATGATTGTTTTTTGTGTTTGTTTAAATTGTTATTTTTTGTGATTGCTTGAGTAGGTAAATTAAAAAAATAAATTCCCTTGTGTCTTTAGCCTAATGTGTCATTAATACAGATAGAGGAAAATTCAATAAAGGTAAAATTTAATACATATTATTATTTATGATTTTACCATTAAAATTGCTAAAGTGTAATTAAATGTTAAATTAGTTTAATATGAAATTGGAATTTCATATTGCATTAGAGATATGGATGTTGCAGAGAATCTCCAATAGTTTTAATTCCTATATAGGTGGGAATTAAAGAATGGTCATGTATTAAATTTATATACATATGAAGGATCCAACATTGTTATACCTAAGGTAAATGTAGCCCCACATGACCACACTCATGGGACACACCAGTCACTTGGCCTACTAGACAATATTCCAAAAGTGTTGGGTTCTACCTTGAATCAGCTAGACCATGGATCTCCTAACCCAAAAAAAATAAATTATCATGTTCTTCAATACTCTTTGGAAAACATGGTAAAAGGGAAAGGTCTAGTGTGCCATGACCCTTAGATTTTATATATCTTCCTAGAAGTAGTTGATAATGAAACTTTCATCCATGTTCTAGACCCTATTATGGAACAAGTTAATGTGGAGCTCATTAAATCCATACTTTCTAGGGTCAATGGATATTGTCTAAATATTGATGCTTTATAAAAATGGGCTAAAAAAATATGGAAACCAAAATGTCATCTAAAGGTGGTTGCATTGGTAAGATGCTTCTTCTTGGTAAATTTTTATTTAGAAGAAGATTGCATCAAGGCTCTTTTAAAAGGCCTCTATCTTATGAGAAAGGTGAATGTTTTTGTTATAAGATGGAAGGTTGGGTTGAGCCTCAATAATATAGCTATGGATGATGTTCCAATATGGGTTCTCCTTCTTGAACTCCCTTTGGAATACTAGAATCTAGAGGTTATCAATGGAATTACCATGGCCCTGGGCCATCCTATTAAAATTGGCCTAGTTACTCTCTCCTACTAGAAGATGGTTGCTACTCATGTTCACATATTCCTACCTACCAATAATCCCTACTATAAAAAATCAAGAAAAATTTGAATTATGATATTGGATTCAAAACATTATGTATGAGAATGATGCAATCATTTTCCCATGGTGTAATTTTTAGTCTTATGTTGCATGACTATCCAAAAAAATCTAGGAATCTATTACCATCTCTTAAAATGGGACAAGGAAAGAGGTTTCAAAGATGGATTTAGGTCTAGATCACCCTCTCAATATTGGCTCCCCCTGATCCCATCCCCCCAAGTAATTTTCCTTCTATAAGTCTTAAAGGTACCCCTTGATCTAACCCATTTACTCCTCTTCTTTTACTTGCAGCTTCAAATTCCCTATGTGAATTAGGTCCCCTAAGGAGGTCCCTCCCCATCCCACCCTTGCTCCCTCGCTCCCTCTCCTCTCCCTATCCCTCCATAGCCTTGTGCCTACCCTAAATCCCTCTTACCCCTTATTCTCCCTCATTATCTCTCCCCCTTTTCTAATTTTTAAGATTTAACCTCCCCCAGAAAATATGCCACCCCCCTCAGTATATCTGACCCCTTTCCCAATCTTGGAAGCCCTTACCCCTCCCTTAAAACCTAGCTTATCCCCTCCTACCCCCTTAGATTCCTCTTTGGGAGCTACCTCCCCTCCTTTTCTCCTCTATGGAACCTACGCCCTCCCCTTCCCCATCTTTTCTTTAGCTACCACTTTCCCTCCCCTCTCTTAGAGTTTGCCCATGCCCTAACATTGAGAATCTTTCAATGAATTTTAGATTATTATTAGAAAGAAGAAACTAAGTATGGGTATGGTTGAAAAACATGTTTGATTATGTACACATTGAATCAAAATATTATGAATATCTCCTCTTTGGTTTGGGAGGATGACCTAAAAATAAGAAAGCACTAAAACAAACTTGTTTGTTAGATAGATAGTTGAGTGGATTGCCTAGTGATAGCTAGATCCTAGAAGTAAAAGCTTATTTAGGGGCTATCAATATACACATTTTAAATAATTAAGTTTATAAAATAGAATAGAAACTACTTGCATCAATAATCAAAAGATATTGAAATTGAACATAAGAATGTTTACTAAGAGATATAGACTATAAATAATTAAAATATTGATAAATTAATCAATAATAGTGCTATATGTTTGGGGTATGCTTCAAAAAATTAGGTAGGGGTCTGTTAATAGTTAAGAACACAAGAAATTAGGATTAGTTGGGGATAGATGGGTGAAATTAGCATGTTAGAATTTGTTGCCATAGTGGCCATCAATAGTTGGTTTGACTGTTGGTGGTTAAGGTGATCGTTGTTGGTCAAGGTGACCATCAGTAGTTGGAAAGACAATTGGCATTTGAGACAATCATCGATGGTCACTATGTATAGATCTAAGTTGATAATAGGCTAATTGACGAGATCTAAAAATGAGATTTTGGGAGTTAGGTAGGTGTTGGGCTATGAAAGAGAAGAAAATAAATTAATAGATTACTAGAAACCAAGTACTTATCTTTCATAATATGGATTGGGTAGATGTGTGAGGTGGTTGAGTCATTGGTAGATTCTAGCATGATTCTGATAGAGTAATGATACTTGGTGCTTTGGTAGAGTTGTGGTAGTAAGTTGGCTCTTTGATGTAGTAGCTAGTTTGTTAGATTGATGGTGATGATTGACCTAGAAAAAGAGAATTATGGATGCATAATCTCTTGATAATAATTATAGATGGATTTTTCCTCTCTACTCCTCTCTTTTTATAGACAAGGTAAGAGAGTTATAATAATATGTAAATTGGGCTTCCTAATTTTAACTTTCACATGCAATGGTTCACAATTGGATTTAGATAAGTTATTTTTAGAAAAGAAAGGAAAATGAGTTTGCATGTTGGTGGTTAAAGGTGTGCATCATGATAATTTATGGTCAAGGTGATCATTAAATTCAACCTAACCATCGAAAGTCAAGGGTGAAGGGTCAAGTTGGGTAAAATCTAGGGTTAAGCTAGTTTGGTCAAACTAATTATATGTTAAGTTTAGTTAGGGGTTAGAGGGTTAGATTGGTCTTGACAGGGTCCCAAGGCAGTTAAAAGAATCTATGAAATTTGGAATTTTAGTGTGCATATTTTTAGTGTCTATATTTTCCCCCTTTTTGTTGTATGACTTGGAATCAACTAGCTAAAACACAAACCAATGCTAGTTAGAGGTTTGGTTACCCTGAGAATGGGATGGGGTGTTCCCCATCAAACTAGGAGTTGATAAAGGAAAGTAGAATTAGGTGTAATTTTAATAAGATTGGTAAAGGTGTTGATGAAGGTGGATGTCATGAAGGTGGATGATAGGCTGGGAACTAAAGTGCAAATAGGTATGTAGAGAGTGACAAAAGGTGTGATAGCTAAGATCGTGCATTGACTAGGTTATCATATCTGGTAACAATAAAGGTAAGTACTAGGAGGACAATAAACAAGTTGACCATGTGACCATATTTAGGTATGGAAATTGGGTACACTTGTAAGTCTTTGAAGCAATGTCTATGTTTCAATGGGTATCCAAGGTAGGAAATGCTCCCACTAAAAACACAAATGGGTCAAGTATCATGGGTATCTAAGGTAGGAAGTGATCTAAAAAATACATAAGTGATTCAAGTAAGCATGAGGTGGTACAAGTTTAAAAAGGGTCAAAATGGTAATGTTTTTGCTATAGTCAAAGGAACAAGTAAAAATTGTCATAAAATGCATGTTAGATGGGCTAAAATGGACCAAAAATGAGGTGATGAGGTGGTTAGGGTTGGAAGAGAAGGTAGTCTTCATGGGTAGGTGAGAAATGGTTTGAGCTTGCCAAAAATGAGATCTAATTAGGTGAAAGAAATAAAAGGGGACCACCTAACCATCAACGATTAGGGTCCCCAAAGGTAACCATTGATGGTCACCCTGATCATTGACAGTTAGGGTGGAAAACCTAAAATTCTATGGGGTAAAAGTGAAAATGAACCACTTTTTACCTTTGAGTTTGACTTTGGGATTTGGTGATTTTAGTGGTTTATGGTGAAGGTTCTTATTGAGGGTACCTACTGAGGTTGAGGTTGAATTTTAGTTGAGGTGGAGTAAGGTGACCAATCAAGATATAAGGAACACATGGATGTAGATGAGGATAGGTAGGCCTACATCTGACTCCATGGAAATAGTCTAAAAATGATGTAGGGGTGTCATAAATTTGGTAGGTTTAGCTTAAATTTATGCAATGGCATTAGGGTTAGCTATTTGGATTGGTTTCTTGGGTGATGCCCTAGAGGGTTTGGGTAGGGTTTAGGTAAATTCATAGGTAAAATTAGGAATTGGTAGGGTGGTTGGGTAAATTGGGTTGGGTAAGGGTTTAAGTTAGAAGATTAAGTTGTTTATCTTGAATTTTGGTTAATTTTAGGGTAGACAAGGTTTGGGGTGTTCTACTTATGGAACATCCATAGTGATCATCGATGGTTAGGTCCATCCATTGATGGTCGATACCCATAAAATTAAATACACATGACCATCAATGGTTGACTAGGGAAAAAGTCATCTATTTAAAGGCTAAGGCAAGCAAGAAGGTATTTTCTAAGTGTGGACATAAAGAGGAGGCTAGAGGGTCCAAATAGGGAGGAGGGTAAAGAAAGGGTAAATATAGGTTGCTTATGTAAATTAGAATGGTAAGTTAGGGTTGGGGTTGGTAGTTAAAAGATTTGGGTGACTAAACTATGTGCTAATAAATTGGCGCAAGCTAGGGAGCAGATATAGATGTGTGATTGAGTGTCATGTATCTTTGTAGAGATCTAGTAAGGGAAGACCCTAGATAATTAGGCCTACATAGAATAGGTTAGGTTAGAAGTGATGAGGCACTATCAGCATATGCATCAAGATGCATCCATGGTCATAGCACTCATAAGGAGATAGGATCCCACTATGAACACTTTCCTATTACCAATTTGGGAGATGACTATATTTTTCAAGGGCGTATATAAGATTTTTCAACTTATACTTCAAGGTGATCTAATCTACCATATAGAGCATAAGGAGTGGGATGATCACATCTATTTATTATATAGAGATGAGAGTGATTAGGTTAGATAGCATGCTAGGGGATTTAGGTACATTGCTTTATATTAGAGGGCTCTAGGTGAGAGGAGACTCATGACCATGTTGATGATTGTTATTTCATGCTTTGTGCTTCTTAACTTGAGCAAAGGGAAGTTTTAATACGTACTAATATGGGTGATAGTCAAGATATTACTAGGTTAGACTATATTTAGTTGGGTGCCTATTCTACTGGTATAGATATATAGGGAGATCTATGGGGGTTTAAAGTGCATAGGAGGTATGGTATCAATGTCAGTCTAGTTCTACATTTTTGGGCCTATGAGCACATTAGGGTGTTAAGGCCAGTAGGACTATCATGGGTAGGTTTCACATTGATTAAGTTCTCCACTAGTTTTATGTGATGGAGGGGGGATTTTTCTATGTTAGGTGTCAAAGGTGGTGCACATAATGTGGAATGGTTCAAGGGTGCACTAGGTTCACTAGTGATAGGAGACATCACTAAGAGGCTTTATGCCTTGTTTTTAATGTGGTTTGGCTATATGAGGTAGACACTCTCCCTTTAAAGATATATATGGATACTTTATATGTGAGATGGGGAGGTGGAGTTGATCCCATTTGATAGGATACATTGATAGTTTAGCCTGGTATAAGGTATTCTAGGTCTATTCCTCAAGTACAAGCTAGAGGATCTAAAGATCTTACTGTTAGACCCACATCTTATGCCCACTTTTCTCAACTATGGGGAGCTACTAGTTAGGGAATATATAGATGATGTTGGGTTTACATATGGGTACATGGCATGATATTATCCTATATATTCATCTATAGACATTGGTGGGGATGATGGAGGTGTGAGGCCAATGGTCATGGATCTAGCTAGCCATGATGGACATGAAGGAGTAGTTTTAACCACTACATAAGGATAGGTCACAGTGCTATAGGGGAAAGTGGTAGCATTATAGGGATAGATTGATACACTATAGGGTTAGGTTGTTACCTTATAGGTTCAAGTTGCTACCGTGATAGGTGAGAAGGATTAGGCCAAGACCTCACTAGGCTTGGTGACAAGGAGAGGGAATCTCTGAGGCAAAGAGGAGGATGAGCAATAATAGAATAAATGGGGCCATTGAGCACCATCCCCATAGTGTGATACCTAGCTATAGTGGAGGAGCTACAATACTATGAGGTCATAGTTTTGATACACTATCCATAGGAGCCCCAATGGGGTGAGTATAGAGCTAGCTTGGTAGGCGGTACCAGTGTGGGGACTAGATAGTGGGTAGCATCTATATTTAAATAGTTAGGGGAACCTAGGGGATTGGTAGGTACATTAGGTAGGTAAGAACTAGGATCTAATGGTGATCTAGGAGGTAGTGGTGCCCCTAGGACATAGATATAGATATATTATGACATTTTGTATATCATTTCAATTCTAACCTATGAGCCAATGCAAAGAGATGTAAATTTTAAGAGAGAGAGAGAGACATGTTTATCTACTTTTACACATTATTATGTTATTTAACTCATGATTTATACATATTATAATTATTTATGATCATGTTCATGGTTTATGGTTTATGGTTTGATGTTGATATTTAATACTTATGGTCTGATGTTTATAGTGCTTATGGATGATGCTTATTATAAGGATTCTAGACACTGATATAGGATGGTTAGGCATGAGATGGATTTGATTTTAGTTATGTTTATGTCATGCTAAATTATAATGATGATATACTACATTATTTTAGATTTAAACATGTGGTGAAAAATGGTTGGTTGCTTTAATTGCTTATAGATGTTGTGATATTATCATGCTTAATATGGTTATGCTTGTTAATTTTTTAAGATAAAACATGAGGTAATTTAATTAACAACACTAAATGGGATATTAAATAATATAATAAAGAGACAAATGTCATAATGAAAATATCAACTAGTCACGATAGAATAAGAAGAGGGCATGATGCTTTCTTCATTGACAAGGACTAGAACAAAACCAAAGTTGGATTGGCTTAATGAACATAAGCCCTTCTAATGCTTCACATGAGCATTTTTTAGTTGGTTAAAAAGGTGTATTGACCACATAATGTCAAGTAAGTTCAAAATTCCCTTGCTTATAGTTAGTAAAGGGTAGATGGGTAAAAATGAAACCTTATGGTGAGACTAGCATGCCTCTTTTATAGGTGTCCAAAGAGTCAGTATAAGTAAGTCTATACTAAATTGTGTAAACTGATTGATGTAGGAAGTCTACTTGTGAAATTTTATTATGGATTCCACCTTATTATTTTATTTGAGAGCCAATTATGGCTTTCAAAATTAGTTTTCTTTTGTGGTGATTTTGATAAAGGGTCTTTTGCTTTGTTGTTATATATAGGAAGTTGATTGATACAAGAAGCTTTCAAGAAATTGCTATGCTTTTGACAAAATACTTTACTTATCCATCCTTTAAGGGAGTGGTCTAAGTTTATTTACTTTTTAAATTAATACTTGTCCTTCAAAAGAACATTCCACCTTATGTTTTAGTGATTTCAAATAATTTTTCAATAGTTGTCTTTCAAAAGAGCAGTTTGTGAATGTTAGGAATGATAATGATAGGGGTGTTTACATTTTACTTGTTTGATTTTTCTAGACATATACTTGCTTAGGCCAACTTAGTGGTTCACCTTTATGAAGTCAAAAATAAAAGCACAAGAAGGTTGATTAGGTGTAAAGAGGTTTAGGTGACAATGGCCATGGGAATCCATCATGTGAAGGTGTAGAAAGTACCATGAGAACCATGCCATAGGTAGAGACATGATACCCATTTTTAAAGATAAGGCTATGCTAAGGATAGATAATCACATGATTTATTTATAATCAGTTTCCCCTAAACTAGGGAGATAGAATGTAGGTAGATAACAAGGGATGAGCTTAAGTTAAACAAAAGGTGAACATGATCCTTTTTAACAAAAGAATGGATGCAAATACAAAGCATTAAGGGGCTCAGGTCCTAGGTGGCCTTTAAGAGAAGATAGTCGATAAGATCTTAACTCATACTTATGGGTTATAATATAAGGTCCTAGCCAATTGAAAGTAAATTTTCCCTGCTCATTTTTCTCCATATTAGTGACATGTTGATTTTCCTTTAGGACAAGATCTTTGATATTGAATTCTCACACTTTAAGGTGTTTATTATAGGCATGTTTGACATGCTCTTGATAGACATGGAAAGGGGTAAGGGTTTTTAAATGATGATCATCAAGTAGCTCAAGCTGAGCTAAATGATGATAATGATAATCATTCTAAAAAATAAGCTCTTTCAAAGATATATGAAGAGAGTAGATTTGGATTTTGAGAGGCAAGACAACCTCTGATCCAAACACAAGGGAGAAAGGGGTAGCACCTGTAGGGGTTTTAATGCTAGTATGATATGCCCATAAGCCAAAAGGGATGTGCAAATGTTAATCTTAACTAGATGCATTAACCATTTTAGTTAGCATGTTGTTAAGATTTTTGTTAGAGGCCTTGGCCTGTCCATTCGCTTGAGGGTGATAGGGTGAGGAAAAGATTAACTTAATACTGAATACATCATATAGACCTTGGACTTGTTTATTTTTAAAGGATTTACCATTTTTAGTGATAATATTATGAGGAACACTGAAGTAATAGATAATGTGGTGATTGATAAAGTTGACAATCTTCTCTACTTTGCTCAAGAATAGAGGAATAGCCTCTACCCACTTGATAAAATACTCAGTCATGGTGATGATAGAGTGGTGTTATTAAGAGGAATGGGGATTAATTTCTATAATAAGGTCTATACCCCATTGTGGAAAGGGCCAAAAATTAGTGGAAACTCAAAGATTATATCTAGGTGCATGATATAAATTAGCATGTTATTGGAACTTAACACACTTTTTACATAATCATAGCAGTCTTGGTTAAAGGTAGGCTAGTAATAGCCTATGAAAAGTATGTGTTTAGCTATATCAAGGCCACTAAAGTGTCCTCCATAAATTATACCATGTATTTCCTTGATGGTGTGAGAGGCTTCATGACTAGGTAAGTAATGAAAAAGAAGGCCATCAAAGCTATGTTTATAAAGGATACCCCCTAGTATGGTATAACATGAGGTACTATTTATAAATTCTCTTTGATCATTCCTTGAAATACTAGAATGAATGATGGAAAGGTTAAGGTAGTTGAATGTCTACTAATACTAAAGGTCAGGTTAGGTCTCTTACACATTGAAATTGGTGGGAGATTTTGGTTTGATATAGGAAGGTTGGGTGAGTCTGTGGATAATAATAGCTAGCTTAGAATATGAGGGTATGGATAGTATTTGAGAGGCAAGGGAAGCCATTGTGTTAGTGAATTTATTACTAGATCATGGGGTTGATTAGCTATGGTAGTTTTTAAATGATGCTAAGAGTTCATCAAGTAGTACTTTTACTATTTTAAAAAATCATTCTTGTACTGATAAGAGTCATTGATTTGAGTAACCATAAGTTTGGAGTCACCAAAGATATTGATTGTTTTGACTCCCAGGGCTAAGGTAGTTTGAAGCCTATTACTAGGACTTCGTATTTAGCCATATTATTGGCACATTCAAAATAAATCTTGAATAACAAAGGGAGAGGCTCACCATCAAAGGTGACAAGGATAATACCCACTCCCCCACCATGTTGACACTTTGATCCATCAAATAACATGGTTAATTGATAGGTGAAATCATCTTGAGAAAGGGCCATGATGGACTTATTTAGGAACTTAAGAAGAGAAGGTTGGTTATCTACTAAAGGTTCTTTAGCTAGTTGGTTGGTGATGTTTTTCCATTTAATTGAATTTTTATAAAGGAAGTCAAGGTCAAACTATGATAAGAACATGTGACACTTGGCCATACACTAGTTTTGGTATGGCTTGAAGTACATATACTTGAGTGGGTTAGTGTTGGTTATGACATAGGTTTTATGGTTAAGAAGGTAATGGTGAAGTTTAGTAGCCATGAAGATTAAGGCCAAACAAAGTTACCAGTATGGGTATACCAAGTCTTATAGTATAAAAGTGTATGGATAATGTAATATATGGCTTTTTTTTTATGTTTTTTATCTTGGTGAGCCAACATTACCCCTAGGGAATGGTCGGTGGTAGAGATATATAGGTAGAAAGGTTGGTCATCTTTCAGAGGGGTGAGTATAGGTGGAGATAAAAGGTACTTTTTGAGTGAGTCAAAGGCCTTTTGATAGTCTCTATTACACTTAAAAGAGACAACTTTATTTAAAAGGTGGTGGAAGGGTTTGCATCAATTCAAAAGTTGGGTGATAAATTAGTGGATGGATTGAAGCTTTCCCTACAAAATATGGAGTTGTTTGGGGTTGGTGGGAGGGAGCATGTTGAGGATGGTTTTGATCTTAGTGAGATTGACTTCAATTCCATGAAGGGAGACAATGAATCTAAGAATATTTCTTAACAAGACCCCAAAAATGCACTTCTTGGGGTTAAGGTGGTCATCTTAATGGATGAGGCATTCAAAGATGATTTTAAGAATGGCTAAGTGATCTATTTGGAGTTTGTATTTTTTGAGAAGGTCATCCACATAGTCCTTGACAATCTTATGGATAAGGTCATGGAATATATAGGTCATGGCATGTTGGTAGGTTACACCAATGTTATTTAGTCTAAAAGGCATGACCTTATATCAGAAGGGTCCCCAAGGGATGGTAAAGGTGGTTTTATGTTGAACTTCAAGAGAAATTAAGATTTGATTATAACCTAAGAACCTATCCATGAGAGATAACATATCATGGCCAACTATAAGATTAACAAGCTGGTCAATGTTGGGTAGAGAAAATTTATCTTTGGGGTAAGTGAGGTTGAGTTCATAAGAGTCTACACAAATTCATAGTCCCTCTATGGCTTTCATGATATGTAATAAATTTCAGACCCATTGGGGGTAGTTAATGGCTTGAATGAAGTTGATAGATATAATATGTTAAAACTCTTCTTTGATGAGAAGGATTGCATAAGGGTGCATGCATCAAAGATTCTACTTGAAGGTCTTGGATTTATGATCAGTGACTATGTTATGGGTAGTAATGGTGGGTTCAATTCTAGGAATATCATTATAAGACAAATTGAAGGCTATGTAGTGATCTTGGAGGAGAGAAGGGAATTCCTAAAGTTCCTAAAAATTTAAGGATTGACTAAATTTGACAATTCATATGTAGTATAGAGTGCCTAAGTTGATATCCATGGTATATTTATTCAACATGGTTGAGGTCTCGAGAGGAATGGATTTGTGGATGGAAGAATCTGGGGTACCAATGTAGGTGAGAATAGAATCATCATCCTATCACTAAACAATGTTAATGATAGGATATTCCTCTCATATGATCTCAAAATAGGTCAAAGATATGGTTACAATAAACTCTTCCTTTTGATAAGTCAGGGGTCTAAGGCTGATCATGTTGATGAAAAAAGTTAGATGGGATGATGTCATCATCCTCACATGCAAGTGGAGGTGAGGTCAGTGAGGAAGCGGCATCTTTCTCAACAATGGTGGTGGTAGGTGATTTGGGTTGCTTCTTATTGGGTAGGATGAAACCAAGGCCATGATTCTCATGTATCTTCCTAGTTTTGATGGTGACCAATTCATGTGGGCCATGTTGATATCACCCAAGACCAAAGCCTTTCTAGGCACACCGATGCAAGTATGTCTTGGTAAAGCTCAATTTATCTAGGTAGGAGATACAAATGGTAAATGACCCAGGTGAAGGGAGGTGGTATAAATACTAAGGGTTTATTGAGACACCCATAGATAAAATGGGTTTGATATGGGGAGGTCCAAAGGGAATGATAGTTTTGACATTGGAGTCATATCTTAGCTGGTTGGTGAGTTATCCATACTCATGAGTAGGGAAAGCCTCAAGGGATAAAGATTATAGTCCCCCAGTAAAAGGCAATGGAACATTTATTTTAAAGGTTCCATGGTGGGGATTTGGTTTGAGGGGATAGAGGAACTAGTTGATGCCTCATCGGTGGAAGGGGATATGATATTCATTTTCGTGGTTGAAGGCTAGATTTTAGCTATTGAAGGTGTGCTAGATAGGGGTATGAGGACATTGTTGGTGTGATAGGTCATGTTTCATGTGAAGAAAGGCCTTGGGTCAACTTGGATGGTGATGACATGGCCTTCATGCTCAAAATTAATGCAATGGTGAAGGGTGAAGGGAACACAACCCATATAGCAAATATAGGGTTTTCCTAATAAAATGTTGTATTGGAATTCACCTTCTACTACATAGAAAATTTTAGGGAGTGCATGAGGTCCTAAATGGATATGAAGGATGATAGTTCCCGAGGTAGTGTCCTTGTTATTGTTGAATAATCATAGGATGGCTAAGGTTTTAGACATGACATTATTTATTAGGTTGAGATTGTTATAGTCATGGGAGGATATGATGTTAATGTTAGCTCCTCCCACCAATCATGAAACATTTAATGTGGGTTTGGTTGATGTAAGAAGTGATAAAGAGAGGGGGATCTAGGTATTCAAGGTGGACATAATTTATTTTTGAATCATTAAAGGTAACAAGGTTAGAAATTTGAAGGGCACCAACAAACATTGTTAGAGGTTGAGGGTCTTTAGGTTAGACCTAAATGGATTATAAAGCCTCTATTAGTTCTTGGTGGTGATGGGGAGAGGTAGAGATCAAATCATATAATCTCATCTTCACCAAGGTATGGTGAATTTGCTTGAGGATAACTCTCTTGATGGATTCTGATGGGTTATAGTGAGAGACACCTAAAATGGATACCTTGAGTTTAGTTGATAATATAAATGGATGGGTTTGAGTTAGTTGGGAGGTTAAAGATGGATATGTCTATGGAATGGACATCGTAGCCTTCCCTTTATCCTTTTGTTGTAATCTCATGACCATGTTGATAGTATGGATAGAAGGAAAGGTTAAAGTAGATTATTTAGACTCATTTTCACTCTGAGGTGAGAGTGGAGGAGTAGATAAAAATTGGGTAGGTATGGCTATTTTTTAGATTAGTATCAAGCCCATAGGAGGTTCATATATTAATAGATTATCCTCATAATTAATCTAGTGGATAATAGTTTGGAGAGCTTTATAATTTTCTATATCATGGTTATGTGTCTTATTATAAGAACACACTTGGTGGTCATTATATTAGATGGGGTTTGAAGCAAGAGGGTCAAAGTTATTGATGGGAGGTAAGGATAAATAATAGGTTTTTAATAGCCTATGGAAAATGATTGATTAGTACTTAGCTAATGGTGGTAAAGGTTTAGCAGTATTTGCTTTGATGGGTGGGGTAGAAGGCTATTTAGGAATAGGTTTGATGGTAGGTGCTTTAGGTAGAGTGGTGTGCTTGGTTGGTGTATTCAATTTAGGCAAGAAGGTTTATGAGATAGAGGTGGAGGATCACAAGGTAGGTAGATTAGGTTTTGTTGGTATGGTGAAGAGAGATGCATCAAAGAGAAACTGTAAAGGTATAGCCAAAAGAAGTGGTGGGGTTATGGTAGAGATGATTGGTTTCCTACTCAAGGTTGAGGGATGAGGCGACAAAATGGAGGGAAAAATAAAGGGATTTCAAATTCATGCCTTTAAGTCTTTAGGTGATTTAGCCTCTTTGATTGCTTTGGTTTGTCATTTGGTTGGTGGTTTTGGTTAGGCAAGCTCTACCTCCACATATGGGTGACTAAAGCTTGGTCTAGGGAAGGCACCAAGGTTCTTGATCAGTTTGGTTGGTTTGGTTTGAGAAGGTGATGTGGTCACTTGGGGTTTAGGCACCTTGGATGGTTAAGGAATTGTTGGATTGTTAAAAAAATTGATTGGTTTGGTTGATAGGATAGGAGTTCAGATAGTGGAAGTAATGGATTGGTTTGTTAAAGGTATGGTTGGAGGTTATTACTTGGTGATATAAGGTATCCCTAATTACTTCTATAAGGCATCTTGATCCATGTTAGGGTTAGAGATAAATTATAATTTTTTCACAAGCCTATAGAAAGGTTTGTAGGTTGGTTTGATTCCCTAAATAATAGACCTAAAATATAAGCCCCTAGGTTGGGACATAGGGATGCTAACCTCAACCTCTTCCTTAATAAAAGGATGCAAGGCTGAGATAGGTGTCTCTTCCATGGGAAGAGTGGACATGGGTATTTATTTTATGATAACTATCTCCAAAAAATGGGTAGGTTGATTGGTAGTTAAACTTGAAGGTGAGGTGATGATGGCTAGTCATTTTGATATGTTAGCTGAATGGAAGGATAATGGCTCATCTACCTAAATAAGGGGACTGGGAGAGGATGTCACTTATTCGGTTTGTGTTTTTGAAGGAGGAGTTACATCCACTACCTCAATAGATTGAGGAAGTAGATAATTAGAGGATTGGGTACTAGGTTGTTTGGTAATGAGTGCATCAAGGACCATGTTAATGATATGGGTATCATGAGAACACTCGATGATGTTTCTCTCATTCTTAGTTGGAGTATGTTTTAGGAAAGGTTGCCTAAATATATCAAGGGCTTAGTTTGATGGTGCATTGGGGATATCTAATGTGAGCTCCCCATTATCAATGAGGTATTGGACAAGGCTCTTGAAGGTGTTTCACCTTATAATGTCTAGTCTTATTACCTAATGAAAGGCACATAGATAATTCTCATTATACCTACTAGGGGTAGAATGATAGGAATCAAATTGTTGAGGAGGATTTATAGGAAGAAATTTAATGATGTTAGCTTTTAATAACTTTCCCAAGATGGAAGTATAATATTCTTCAAGTGGAGTGAATTGCTTTTGGTTATTTTGATTTTGGTTTCTCATGTTTTTATTTGAGGAACTAGAGGAATTTGGTTGGTTGATAGAAGGTAGAACATCCTTAAGGATAACTAAATTTGCATTTCCCTTGCTCTTAGTATTGGATTGGTTGTTTGACTTGGAGGAAGAGGCCTCATTAGTTTTATAGGTTGAGTTATTAATTTAAATATTTAGATTTCTTTCATCAATGGCTTGGTTCTCTAGATTATGCTCCATGGTAAAATCTTCATTGAAGGTTCATAAGCTTGGGACATGTAGTGTAGAGGAGATATGCTTGGTACATGCTTGAGCAAAGAACTCTATGAGTTTAGGCTAAGGTATGGAGAATGAAAGTTAGTTAATTAGGCTTCTTCAAGGAGATAAAAAATTGGTAATGGGTTCATCCTCAAACTACTACATAGATTAAAGGTCAGTGGTAGAAACTTTCTTGGAGATATTAATCAAAAAGTGGTTCAAGAAGGTTTAAGCTAGTTGGATGATGGAGAAAAGGGAGTGCTTGGGTATGGAACTATACCAATCTAATATCAGACCAAATATAGACATGGGGAAGGTATAGAGGATAAGGGTACCATCCTAGGTAATCAGATAAAAAACATGCATAAATGCCCTAAGGTGTTGTTGGGGATCCTCCCTACTCTAAAATTTAGAGAACTTGGAAAGTTCCCATTGGGGAAGATATGGCTTGATAGGTATGGATGGATGGGCTCATTACATATTTGGTCATATGATAAGATGTTGTGAGCACCCAAAATGGATGACATTACAATGGTCATATTTTACATAAGCATCTTCATTAGGTGTTCTTGGGGTTGTGCACCCAGAAGGTTATAATATTTATATTGCTATGGTGGTTGGGAGACATATTGATAGTGGGTTGAAGGTTGGGAGGATACCACATACTTGTAAGTAGATGAAAATGGTTGGGTATAAGATACATAAGGGTAGGTAGATGTAGGTGGTTGGGTAGTGGGTAGGGGTACATGACCTTATCAGTTAGATATGTAGGCAAAGTTTGGTGCAAGGGGTGCTTGTTGGATACAAAAGGTAGTTGGGTTGGTGACTAGTGGAGGGGCGGTGACCCTTGTTTTGATTAGTGGCAAGGTAGAGGGTATGGACACCATAAGGATATGGAGTAGAGTAGTGGTCAATGGATTAGGGGTGGCTAGAGTAAGGTTGGTAGTGCTAGAGTTAGGCACTCCTATTATGGATGAGTGATTGGTAGGAGTGTAAGGTATAAGCGCAGTAGTAGTTTGGGTTGGTTGTTATTCTATAGTAGTCTCGAAGGGGTTATTAGTTGTTGAGGAATCTTGGGTAGTCAATGGTTGGATAGTGACTATGGAAATAGAATTACTCCCCATGAGGTGGAGACTCATGTTATAAGGTAGATCTACAGATGGAGCCAAATCTAGGATATGATAAGACATGGTTGTAAGGTAATGCTACAAGGCTATAGGATTGCTATCTAAGAAATAAAAAAATTACATCTCCTTGAGGAACTTCTTGAGGGAAAGTAGGACTTCTTGAGGGGTGAGGTGAGTCTACTAGTTTAAAAATGTAGTCCATAGATGAAAAGGTAGAAGAGGTAGGTTGGATTGGTGATGTGTATTGCTACATGAGGTCTATTCACTGCTAACAAGTGAGAACCATATAAGATAGGGAGATAGAAAGCACAATCATCCTCACTACTCAAACAAAGATAAGACAAGAAAGATAAAATAAATCAAATCAAACTCTAAAAGAGATGTTAATCCCTATAGTTTTAATTAATCTCACTTTTGGCTAATGCCTTAAGAAATTATGTGACTAAAACTAGTTTATAGAGTGGGTACTAGAGAGGAAGTCTATGGTTGGTTTCAAGTTGTGTTTAGGCACTAAACATTATCTATATTATAATCAATACATGTCTTGGTATTGGGGCCTACCCCGTCACTTCACACACCATAGAGATAAGGGTGTCAAGTGCTTAGCCAATATATATTGATATCTAGAGTTTATACTCAACCAGAGAGCTCAGTTGGTTCTACCCTTGGTAATGACCTCTCAGTGGGATTGTTGAGAAAGGGTAAGGTTACTACTAGGTGATGAAATCATATTCAAGCTTTGTCTCAATATTTTTTGATGTTTAATTGATGAAAGTGGTTTGGTTGAGTGTGTGCAATAAAGAGTGAAGCTATGATAGATTAATTTGCTTTTAAGTTAAGCTATGTGAACTAAACTTTCAAATAGTCAATGTATGCACTTAATTTTAATCCTAAAAGAAATGTTTGATTTTTTTAATGAGCATATAATAGAGAGAGAATACAATAAAAAATAACCTAAGTAAAGACATAAGGTTCCCATCGGGTACGCCAGAATGTTTTAGTGAATTTTAGCTTATTATTGGAAAGAAGAAAGTAAGTATGAGTATGATTAAAAAACATGTTTGATTATGCATGTATTGAATCAGAATATTTTGAAGATCTCATCTTTGGATTGGGAGGATGACCTACAAATAAAAAATCACTAAATTAAGCTTCTATGCTAGATAGACAGTTGTGTGGATTGCCTAGTGATAGCTAGATCCTAAAAGCAAGAGCTTCTTTAAAGGTTGTCAATCCACACATTTTAAACATTTAAGTTTATAAAATAGAATATAAAGTACTTGTATTAATAATCAACAGGTACTAAAATTGCACACAATAATTCTTGTTAAGGATATAGACTAAAAATGATTAAAATAATGATAAACTAGTTAATAGTAGTCCTAGATAGTTGGGGTGCTTCATAAAATAGGTAGGGGTCTATGAATAGGGAAAAACATAGAAAAATGTTTCGTTAGGGGTAAATTGGTGAAAACAACTTGCTATAATTTGTTGCCATAATGATCATCAGTGGTTGGGCTAACTTGCAATGGTTAAGGTGACCATCATCATTCAAGTTGATTATCGGTAGTTGAGACAATCATCGATTGTTACTATGTGTAGATCTGGGTTGATAATAGGCTGATTGACAAGATCTCAAAGTGAGATGTTAGGAGTTGGGTAGGTTTTGGACTATGAGTGAGAAGAAAATAAAGTAATGGAATATTAGAAACTAAGTACTTATCTTTTAGAAGATGTATTAGGTGGATGCTTAAGGTGGTTGAATCATTGGTAAAGTTTGGCATGATTTTGACAAAGTAATAGTACTTATCACTTTGGTAGAATTGAGATGACAAGTTGGCTTTCTAATGTAGTAGCTAGTTTTCTAGATTATTGGTGATGATTAACTTATAAAAAGAGAATTATAGATGCACAAGCTCTTGATAAAAATTATCAATGGGTTTTTCCTTTTTGGTCCTCTCTTCATATAGGTAAGTCAAGAGCTTTGCAACAAGATGTGAACTAGGCTTCCTAATTTTAATTCACATATGCATTGGCTCACAAATGGATTTAGATGAGTTTTTTTTAGAAAATTAAGGAAGATGAGTTTTCATTTTGGTGGTTATGGAGGTGAACCCTAATTTTTGATGGTCAAGGTGATCATTAGTAGTCAACCTGACCATCAGTAATCAAAGGTGAAGGGTCAAGTTGGGTAAAATCTAGGGTTAAGATAGTCTGGTCAAACTAACTATAGGTTAGGTTCAATTAGGGGTCAAAGGGATAGATTGGTCCCAAGAGGGTCCCAAGGTGGTCAAAATAATCTATAATATTCATAATCATGATGTGCATATATTTGGTGTCTACAAAAAATACCACTATTTGCAAGTTTGGAGAACTCCCTCCCTCCCCCCTGAGACACCCCCCCTTTCCCATTTTTTGAAATATTTAGAGCCTTTCAAAGATGGGGGGAAATGTTTTGAATCTATTTCTCCATCCAAGGACTTCCTCTTAGATGATGGGTTTGTCACTTACTCTAAAAATAAAAGAGGTAGGAAAAAAACTAATATTCCTATTCCTCCTAAATCTATGGGTAAATTCCCAAGGATGGTTACAAGGAACTTAGGAACTACAAAAGAGATTGATAAATGTTCTCAGAAAACTCTTAAGGTCTATCATGATAATAAATGTACTTTCATGGAATGTAAGGGGCTTAAATAACCCCATGAAATAAAGGACCCTTTATAATATTATCAAAAGAGACAATGCTTATATCCTCCTCATTTAGGAAACAAAAATGTCTAAATTTGTCCTAAAATCTAGAGTGGCAAGAGTCTAAAATAACACTAAAGATATATCCTCCAAGTATATAGGTTCCTCGAGTGGTTTGAAAGTATTATAGAACCCAGATATCTTAGGAGGAGACCTTTTATGGAAGTCTAACAGTGAGATTTCAATTTTATTTATGGATCTAGATAACAACAATAAATGGATTTTAACTAACATCTATGCTCCAAATTCCAAACTTGCTAGGAATTACCTATGGAAAACCTTATCATAATTTTAAAGGACCTATGTAAATTAGAACTAGAGCATTGTTGGTGACTTCAATACCCCATTACTCTTAGGTATAAAAAATATCACCTTATTGACCTCATATATATCATGTTAGAGTTTAATGAATTCATCACTAATGTTGGATTAGTGGATGTGGACCCTAATGGTATTCCTTTTACATGTTTCGATATAATATTATGGGAAAATTTAATCCAAGTCCACTTAGATAGGTTTTTTATCTCATTAAACTGGGACATCCAATTCTTTAGTAGGTTCTCTTCCTTACTTAAGATAGGGTTTGATCATAATCCCTTAGTGTTCAAAAGAGACAAGATCTCAAAACCCAAATTTAGCCCCTTTAAATTTGAAAACTTGTGGCTTCATCACCCCAACCTCATATAATCCATAAAATATTGGTGTAAAGAACCTATCTCAGGATCCACCATGTTTATCCTCACTAAAAAAACTCAATTTTATCAAAACCAAGCTTAAAATATGAAACAAGGAAGTATTCAGGGACATCTTCTTACATAATAAATTCTATTAAAGTGGAGCATTTATAAATTGAATAGCTCTATGCCTTTATTAATTAATATGATCTTATGGGTTCCAAGGAAATATATCTCCTGTGTCAATTCCTTAATCTGAAATCAAAAGAGGAGGCCTTCTAGAAACAAAAGCTAAGATGTTTATGGTTGAAGGAGGGAAACATGAATACAAAAATATTTCATCATTATTCTTAAAGTCATAATAATATCAACATGATATCCTAACTCCAAATTGAAGATGGGACCATCAACAGAGATGAAAATGTTATCTCCCATCATACTTTTAACTTTTTTAGGAACCTGCTCTCGAAAGGAGTACTAGATGATCACCTAGTCTCTTATGCTCTCTATAATTTTGATAATGTATTCACAATTACTAACAATGTTTCCCTTTCTAAAGCTCCATTGAATTAGGAAATAAAAAGTGCAGTCTTTTCTATGGAAGGATTCAAGGCACTATGACCTGATGGGTTCCCCCTTTTTCTTCCAAATTTTTTGGGACATTGTCCACCTAGAGGTTGAAGATGTTGCTAGATAATTTTTCCATTCTAATTATATTCTCAAGGAAATAAATAATACTTTCCTTATTCTACTTCCAAAAAATTAAGGTGTCACTAATATATAGGACTTTTGGCCCATTATCTTGTGTAACACCACATATAATATATACTCCTCTATCTTGGTGAAATGCATGTAATCTCTACTTGATAAAGTCATTGGGAAGAAATAGGAGGATTTTTTGGTTGGTAGACAGATCATGGATGGCATTGTTCTTACTCATGAAGATAGTCATTCTATTTATATATCCTTAAGGTAGGGCATGCTGCTCAAGATAGATATATCAAAAGCTTATGATCAGGTCTCCTAGTGTTTTCTTATGCAAATTTTGGAAAAGCTAGGATTAAATCAAGATATTATGAAAATTATTTGGAATTGTATCACCAATCCCAAATTTTCCATTATTTAAAATGGTGTTCTAAAAGGTTTCTTTCCTTTTTCAAGAGGACTAAGATAGGACAACCCCCTCTCCCTACCTCTTCATCATTTTAGTGAAACCCTTAGGAAGAAGCCTCAAGAGTGCTCGCACTTAGGGATTGATAAAATTTATTTTAGTGGCCCTTAACATAGAACCTTTTACACACCAAATATTTGTTTATGACACCATCATATTAGGAGATGCCTCTGTTAAGGAATCAAAGCAATTAAAATCCATCTTAAATAACTATGAAAAGGTTTCCAACCAATGTATTAACTTTCAAAATACCTCTTTGTTCTTCAGCAATACTCCATCCCCTTAGTAGAAAATAATCACCAAAATTATACATTATCAAGAGGTAAATATATCAATAAGCCACTTAGGCATCCCACTCTTTAAAGTAAAAATGGATTTTTAACTTTGGAACCCCCTAATTGATCGCATCCAAAGAAAACTAGAGGGTTAGAAGGGCCATGTTCTTACTTAGGTAGGGAAATACCAGCTCCTTAAGGCCTCAATCTAAAGTAATCCTATCTACCAAATGTCTATTTTCAAAATGCCTTCCAAAGTAGCCACTAAAATTGAACAAATTCAAAAAAAATTCCTATGGAGGGGTTCTAAAGAAAGATTTAGATATAACCTCATTTCTTGGGAAAAATTTTTCCTTCTAAAATATAATAGAGGCCTTGGCCTAAGAAGCATTAAATACATGAACAAATCCCTATTGGAAAAAATGGGTTGGTGACTAATGAAGGAAAATGGGGAGTGTACAAGAACTATCAAAGACAAATACTTAGATGGAGGGGAAAAATGCCCTATAGATGGATCCACCCTTTGAAAAGCTATAACTGGTTTCAAGGATCTCTTAAATGAAGGCATTTGATGTAAAATAAAAAATGGTGAGAAAATTGACTTCTAAGAAGATATTTGGCTATCTCCCACCCCCTCTCTTTACCTAGGGGATTTGGGTAGGGTGGTATAGATACCTCAAGCAAATATGGGGATCTAAGATCAAAGATTAATATTAAATAAATGAACATGTAATGTGTTGGAAAACCCTCCCTAGTGATGGAATCTCATTGGAAGAATCTTAGGCTATTCATATCATCAACTTGTCATTAAGATAGGTTCATATCCCCTCCATCCAAAAGGAAGATCATTTTGTTTGGCAAGCTAAAGATAATGGTTCCTACTCGATCTCCTCAGGGCATGCCACTGACCTTAATTTGGAAAGCAATGGAATTTTTGGAAAAAAATTGGGTAAAGCATTTGACTCGCAAAGTTAATTTCTTTTTTTGTCTTATAGGATATGATAAATTTTTGATGATGGACAATCTAGATAAAAG
>JARHVA010009438.1:92500-182500 GCA_037957365.1 Torreya grandis | reverse complement strand
TAAATTATTTAACTATGTGGTAAAGACCTTGATATATAGTTGATTAAAATTAAGATGATATATTTTATATATGGGCATTGGTCAATGCCAATACAAACATTATTAGATGAGGTTTTCAATTTTTCACATTTTGTAGTGGAACTCAGAAAGGGCTCATAAACTCAATTTATGTAAAGAAATGAATTTGGGTTTTAATATAAACTTTCAAGTCTGTAATGGATTTTCAATTTTTCTATAGTAACATTAGAGCTATATTACTTGGTGGGTGTGAACCTTCAATTGGTAACTATAATAAGAGAGTGGTGATACAAAATCAGATTTTTAACCATTACTGTATAGAAATCCATAATAATGTGTAAATGGAGTTAAACGGGTAAACCATAACTACCTCTTTTTATGGGTTAAGACTAGTGGAACTTTTAGACTCTTTAAAATATGAAAATCCATCACATAAAATGTGTCATTGTATTAGTTATGATTGATTACATAATTAAAATCTTGAGGGTAGATTTATTTAGTTAATATTCTCAGTAAAATATTGACTAAAAATTTAAAAGGTTGATTAAAATTAGTTTGGTAAATATTTACTTTAAAACCCCTAAATGTAAACTAGTTGTTAAACTAGACATTTTGTGTTTTGGAGAAAAATAAAGTTCTAGTTTTTTTTTAGCTATGATATGTAATGTGCATTTCCATGTATTTATATCTACTTTGTGAGTTGATTTCTATACTTAGTAGTTATGATTAAAACATTTTGCTATGGCAATATGGGTTTTCATAAGGTGTATATAACTAGAAACCAATTATATTATTTGAATTATACAATTAAATTATATGTTTACCTAGATGGTATATTTGTAATCATTATTTTTAGTATGGGATAGAATATAATGGATGATTCATGCATATGTTTGGTAGAGTAAATGTATTTTGTTATTACTCCTATGTATAGTGTGTTGGGTGATGCATTAGGTAGTAGGACGTAAGTTATTGAATCTTGTGGTTGAATTGTATTTGACCAATCTACATTTCTAATGTGGATTAAGGTGTGAGATAGAATTCACTCACTAAAATTAAAATTTTAGATGAAAGTAGTTTGATCAAATGGTATGCATGAAATTTATATATCTATAGATCAATTTTATATTACTATTTGTAAAAATTTGGCCAAAGTATCTTTGGTGAGACATTATCATTTCATGATTATGATTTACATGTATGTGTGATATCTTGAAATATATTTATTTTTGAATGATACACTGCATGTTTACTTAGTTAAAAATCATACAACACATGGATACTTGCTAGTCTCCCTGGATTTCCTGACCACCACTATCTACCCATCCATGAAGATAGGGCCATTCTATGATAGGATTAGTACGCGACATCATTGGTCTATGGTTGGTGTATAAGAGTGCTTAGATGATGATCTCCCTTCCCACAATAGTATTATATATCGATATGACACTTGAGATTACCATAGATACCTGATGTTCATGGACTATGCTTTATGGTATCCAAGTATCTTATTTGTACATTGTATTATATTGTACTTGTTATTGTAAAAGTGTCAAGAAGAGTTATAATTATACATTGATGCACATTGATAGTGGTAATTATTTATTTAGATGAGTTTAATTTAAAATGTTATAATTACTTTCTATATTGATTTGTCATTCTTTCATGATATTAGAGATCCATACTTTATGTTATAATATGAATTGTGGTCATGACTACACATGAATACTTTTATAATCTCTGTTAGACTCTTGGGATGTAGTCTACTTTTATGTATGTGTTAATGTTTTTAAAAAAAATATGTAGTTCTAGTTGATCCCAATAGGGATGTTATATAAAAATATCAAACAATAAATCGTAACCAGTCTTCTATCACACAAAAAAATTAAATTTACAAGCAAAACTAAAAAATGTACTTAAAACTATAAATTTTAACTAAATATTTATTACCTTTAAATACATGCTTGTTAGACCCTTGAGAGGGTGGCATATTGTCTTATGGATACATTTTAATGACATGCATCATTTATATCTCTAATTGTTTTTATTTGATTTTGGATTTAAAGGTTTTAATAAGCCATAACATTGAGACTAATTTATATTAATAATATATGTAAAAATTAAAATATGAATGTAAAAATAGAGTATGACTAGTTTAATATAAATATAATTTATGTAAATTATATATAAGATAAGGTACTTATCTTGTGTACTTTATTATGTGTTCTATGATAGTGAAAATTCATCATATAGGCTCTTTATGGGCTCTATTAAACAAAAAAAAGACATGTCTGATACTACTTGGATACCTATGTCCATTAGATACTCTTCATTATAGTATATTATTAAAATATCCATTTGATAATCTATGATATTTTTTAAGATTGTGCCTATTTATAAAATTGGCTCCTATGTATTCATATTTCTTTGCACCTACATGAATAACTATGTTTTACTTACTTTTTCCTCGAAATCCTAACTTGCAATCTTGAAAAGAATATGACCTAGAAAAATGTGATATAAAATATGGGTTAAGATGATTTAACCCTCCTCACTAAATGGATAAGTAATGATTATGATCTAATAAACCAAAGAGGGATAAAACCTCACATGGTTCTCCCACCTAGCTATGTGTTTCTAATAAATGTAATACTATCATGTAAAACTTTCTATGGATTTTAACACTTTAAAACCTATGATTTCAACCTTAAAATACATTTCATTCTTGGCTCAATGCTTACTCCTTTTTAAAAATTTAGATTTTGAAGATTTAAATCAATTATTATCACCATGCAGATGTTTATTATGCCTCATAGATAGGAAAGGATTGGTATTTATATTCTTATATAGATAAATCTTTGTGTGATTTCCATCCAAACTAACATGTGAGACATATGGCGTGACCTATATACACATAATAGTTTAAAATTTATTATTTACTAACACCTTTCTTACAACAACCTGTCGAGTTTTAATATCCCTAAGTGCACACCTTAAAGAGTGTACCAAAAAATGGGTGCGTAGGTTGTTGGTACTTTGTGAGGTATATTTTTTCCCATTTATCAGTCCTACATCCATTCAAGCTTCCTTAAATTTGATCCCCTAAGTTATCTCCTTACAACTTCAATTCTCTAGCTATAATAGGACCTATAATTTCTTACTATATCAACCCATTCAATTTATATTTATCCATCATACATCCCTTCCCAATTACATATATTAGATTAGTCTAGTTTCAAATATTTTGGTGCAATATTTACAACCAAGTAAGCCTAGTCAATCTAGTTAGAGGTTAGTCAGTCCGTTTAGCACTAAATTGAGTTGGATAATATCATTAGACTAATATTTAAAAGTGATTAGGATAATTTACCATTATAGATACAAGTTACCATTTTAATCTAATAAAAAGGAACATTCATTTTCACATTATTTTTTATCGTATTTATGCCCTAAGTCTACATTTAGAGGATTTATTACTTAGACCTTATCTTGATGGAAATATTATCTTATGGAGTCTTATATGAAATAGGAGGTTTATTTTTATCTTGTATCTTGATCTAAATTTTGAGATCCTTACAACACAAATAATCTCTTTCAAAACACCATTAGCTAAGATTGAGATTGAGGTTCGACATATCATGCTCAATGTAGGTATGTTCTAACCCTACCTCTTTCATTTAATATATAAAAGTTTAATTATTGTTTGGATAATTGATTTATATCTCATTTTAAAAAATTTCTCTACATTTATATATAGTGTCACTATATGATTTTTTGAACTTGCCATTTATCCTCCTTAGGTAGCCTATGGCCCCATTTTCCTACCATGGCTCCTTGCTCGTTTTGGTATATTTATATTAGTTCCACAATTACTTACATTGCTTGATTAAAATATTATATTACTTATAAAATATATATCTAGCTAGAGATAATTCATTAGGTTGATTTATTAGAGGGTTTATAACCCTTTCTCTTGATTTTGTGTTATAGGGTCTCCTCTTACTAGTTTTTCATCCATTTGGTCATATCTTAATTCATTAAGTATTAATGAGATCTCTTTGATTTAGATTATCCAAGTCCAAATATTTAGATAGGATAGGTTTAGGTCAATACTATCTCATTTCATACATTATTGTCTACTTGATGTGAAACTAATCATCACATTCACTTCTTCAACCAATTGTATTGAACAGATCGATATAGTTTTATTTCTCCATTTCTAGCAAACTATTTCAACTAGCATGTTATAGTTTCATCTTCATATATGTTTATATACAACTATATAAAATGGATAAAAGAAAATTTGTCTTATCCTTTTCATCTATTTTATCTCTAGTTAACTATATCAAACATGTTGATAAATTTTTATTCAAGCATATTTTTAACTAACTATTTCGGCAAGTGCAATATAGCTTTAACCCCAAATCTGACTTCTCTTCTAGTAAATTATGCTGAACCAATTGACATAGTTGTGTTCAAATCCATTTATAGTCAAATATATTGATCTACTTGATATAGTTTTGTATTAAACTTTTTACTTCTTTTTAATCACTTTTCTAGTCAATTTCAGTGATTTACTTGACATTATATTGTATTCACACTTTTTTATATCAAAGCATTTTTATAGTCAATTGCATTGACCTATTATATTTAGTTTTTGATTATAATTATTTTAATTAAATTGATTTGATCTATTTTATTTAATAATTTATCTCCATCTATAACTCTATTTACATAGACTGTATTGATCTACTTTATATTATTATGTATTGTGTGTACAACTGCATCAACTAGTGTTAGTATAATTATATTTGTTTTAATTTTCAAGCATAATCAAGTAAAATTAAATTTAATTCACATTTATTTTAATTAACTACATGATAAAAAAATTATTTTCAAAAATTAATTTTATTTCTTTGGATCTCTCTACAAACTTTGTTTTAATAGTTTTTAAACTACTTATCTACTATCATGAAGAGCTATGTGGTGTTATATTTACAACCATACTCTATTTTTTATATACATCATGGAATAAGGATATTTTTCCAATACTCATAATCATAGTATAGAGCTAAAAAATACTTTAGTTTCCACATGCCTTATGATATATTGGAAATACCTAGAATTCCATTTTTATTTAATGTTAGAAATCAATCAATCCATATAATTTTGTAGTGCATTAATTAATGATTAGTGATGAGAATATAGTCTCATATTACCCTCAAAATAATGTTTAATGGTATATGTGAATGGTATTTCATCTATATTCAGTGCTCTAAAACATTGGTTTGAGACTATCCAGTGGATAAGTCAATATATATGAGAGCCTACAAACTATTAAATTTTGTATTAAATATTATATATGCCAACATCGATATAGTTATATATTTTATTTTATAACTAAATCATCCACCATCAATACATGTATATGTGTGTATAAACTACATCAACTAGCTCATTCTAGTATCCTATGTTTTCATCCTAGACTACATAAAATATCTTGAAATAATCTATATTTATATGTCAAATCCCTCTATCTATGTGATTGTATCAAATAACTCAATACAATTCCTTTTTAGTTTATTTTTCTATAGGAATTTATTTTATAGACTAAATAAAAAAAATACATAAATATTTTTCCTTTTACTTTTATTTATCCCAGATCATACTAGATCAACTAACTTGATATTATATATATCTCATCTATTATCTATGTGACTATATCTAATATCTTGATATAGTTCATTTCTAGTCTATTTTTCACATTTTCCACAATACTATATCACATAGTTTAATTTAGTCTATTTCTTAACATCATTTTTATTAAAATACATTGAACTACTTCATAAAATTTTTATTTCCCTAATTTATTTCCAAACTTCATTGATCTGGTCAATATAATTAGTTTTCTATAATTTACCTCAATTGCCTAACCTAATTAAGTTTATACCTTTATATTCCATCAAGTAGTATATATCTGATGATTAGAAATAGAGAGCACATCATGACATGATGGAATTGAACAACTTACATAAATAGCCTAAATCTCATTTTGACATTATAGATAATAAATAAAAAATAAATATTCATGTGAATATTAGGACCACTGATTATAATTCATTATTTCATCCTAACCTATTGAACTATCCTCCACACATGCTTATTATTGAGGATGAGACTGATCTTGAGTATACTATCAAAATGATCCTCTTCATTAATGAAAACTATCAACATAGTGGAAAGGATCCTATGGTAATCTATAACCACATGATGGGACCCCACATAGGATGTCCCCTTCACCTACACATATCTTTTATACATGACTTGGGGAAAGTTGATACATGAATTTTTACCTTCCTTCTTCCACCATGTTTGGTATTACCACTATCATGGTAGGTCTTTCCATTATTGCACCTACTCAAATTGTCCATATTAATAATCATGTTAATTATACCACTAATGCATCTCAATTTCCCTATACTAGTCAATAATATATCAATACTAATAAAATATTGTTTCAAACCATGAATTAAATGGATACTATGTACACACAATATTTTTAAACTTTATCATTTAATAACACTTACTCTCTTGCAATAATCTATCAAGTTTCAATATATATGGGTTCACACCTTAAAATATGCATTGGGAAAGGGGTGTATATACCTTTGGTGCTTCACAATATTATTGGTTAACTCTATCATACATAAATCTATTAAAAATACCACTTATCTAACTCCCTAGGCAAATAAGCCCTATTTATCCAATCCCCAAAAAATCATCATTTCAAATAGCCCTTAACTAGGAAGAAACCCATTTTTCTTAATAATTTAGTCTGGTCAAATTTGTTATAAATTTATGACATACATTACAAAACTAAATCAGCCTAGTTGACTTAGTTCTAGGCCTAATGGTAGATTTTTCCAAAAGAGGATCATGCTCGCTAGTTTTGTTGGCTTAAAACTCAAAAGGGTTATGAAATATTTATTTATATAAATACAACCTTCACTTCAATCCAATAGAAGGGAAACTTTCATTTTTACATTATTAAAAATCTCAAATATAATACATCCACATTTTAAGTGGCTATTGCTTAGGTTTTGCCTTAAAGGGAAGATGCCTTTCTTGTGGGAAGTCTTGGATGAAAGTAGGAATCTTTTTGCCTAGATCTAATTTCTATTGTGTGATCCTTACAAAGTCAATTTAATATATTTGAAAACACCATTGGCCAAGTGGACATTTATAATAGACAAGTTTGATCAAAGGTAAGTATCTATAACATTTGTTATTTCATTTGATAGATATATATTACACAAGGTAATAACTTTGAATGTTTAACTCCTTGCTTAGGATACCACTATAATTAAACTTAATATATCTGTAGGGTTTTATTTTCTTTCCATCTTTCACCTTAGATGAACTATGCCCCCATTTGCTTACCATGATCCCTTGATTTTTTTATTTTTTTTAACCATCTCCATTTGTGTTTTATTCTTTGATAATACTTGATTAGTTTTATTTCTTATATTCAGACTTAGCTATGGTTATTACATAGTATTATTTTACTAGAGGATTTATAACCCTATCCTTTAGTTTTGGGTGATAAGTGTTCCCTTAGTTAGGTTTAATAGATCTAATTTGGTCATGCTCCTAATATAAAAAGTATTACAATAGATGTTACTTGATTACTTTATACGATCTTAGATTTACTAAGTAGGATAAGTTATAGATCTATCTTAATTTATTAAATACATTCTGGTGAACCCAATGTTAAGTTAATCTTTTCATTTAAATTCAAATAGGTCACATTGGTCCTCTATGTGCATATTATAGATATATAGTCAACTAGGTTGCATGGGTCGACCTAGTTTTATTCTTTATTTGTAAGTTTTTAGTCATAGCTAAAAAAATTGATTTGGTATATCCTTTTAATTTTTTTCCAATCTTAGTATTCAATCCAACTGATGAGATTGATTTGGTTGATCTTGTTTATCTTTTCATTTTTTGGATTTCAACTAAGTTGAGATATTTGACACAATTTAATTTATGTAGATCTCAACTTTCACTCTTTAGTTTTATCAAACTAAATTAACTTGGTCAACTCTACTCAGGTTCCTTCTAATTTTATTATTATTTTTCTTGTTTTGTATTAAAATTATTGAGTAATTTAAATATTCATGCGATGATTTACAATTTTTTAGTTATGATAAAAATTGTATCACACAATCAACTAAGTCGACATGGAAACCTTAGTTCTATGTATTTTTGTCTTTCCAAATAAACTATGTCAACACGGATAACTATGTTTTGTGGCTTATTTTTATAATAGACTATATTATCCTTCCCAACCTCATTTTGTTTTATTTGGCCAACTAGATCATCATGTCCCACCTTGTTTTTTATGGTTTATTTTTAAACTTAAGTAAGGAAATTAAAATTCATATGATACTAATTAATTTAACTTTTTTTATAACTATTTGGCTACCTAATTATTTAATTTTATAAATTAAAAATAGGTGTTCACCACTTGATTTTTGCCTTTATTTTTACTGCCTTGATTTCCTTAGAAACTATGTAATGGTATTTTTAAAACTACTTAGTTAGTATCATGAAAGGATATATGATACTCTATTTATGGTATTTTCATATCACTTACAAATATCTTGGCATGGGGTATTCTCCCAATATTCATAGACATAATACAAAGCTAAATATGGTCTTTAGTTTCTACATATCTCACGATATTTAGGAAATGCCTAGGATTTCCCTTTGTATTTAACTTTATGAATTCAAATATTTATTTTATTTTTTGGTGAATTTATTAATGGTTAAAACTAATAAGTTACTTCTAACTTAACCTTGAAACTAGTTTTAGTGGGCTATGGTCAAGGTCTAATCCTCCATAGTTAGCATTCTGAAACATTGGGACATCACTATCCAATGGACAAACAAATATCTTAGGGAGCCTAAAAATTAATGGATTAATTTTAGTATATTTACTTAATATTATTTTTGAATATTTAGTTACTTATACATTTCATTTTTTTTGTTGATTGTTTATCTCTTTTGTATTGCAGATTTTGTTTACTAGTGTTGAAATAATTTTGTGTTGTGTGACTCAACTAGATAGACTAACATTGAGCTAGTTGATTATTTTTTAACATAATAATTTGAATAGTTAAATTTAGTATTTTATATTTTTATTATCTACCTCTATTTAAAAAATAATAATCCAATTTATAGTTAAAAAAATCTAGATTTAAATAAGTTGACCAGCTAAACTTTGTTCATTTCTAGATCATTATTTTTCCTATCTATCTAACTAAGTGAACTAGCTCAACTTATCCAAATTTAAATACTATTATTTTTTCATATTTATTTAATTAATTAAAATATATCAACTTGGTTCATTTTATATAATATTATTTTTCTTGTCTATCCAACTAAGTCGACCAACTTGACCTAGTTCATTTTCCAGACTGTTATTTTTCCTATCTATTCAAATAGGCCAACCATATCAATCCTATAGGTTTCCATATTTTTTTGGTACTTCTATATCCAACTAAGTCAACTAGCTTGACCTAGTAGGTTTAATTAGCCTCTTTTTTCCTAGTCATACCTTCACCTTTTTCATCATGCACTATATTTTTGATAAAACTAAATTATAGTATCAAAATGATATGATGATTTTCACTAAGCCGCCAAGCATATTCATTCTCTCCTTATACTATTATATAAATTACAAATGTAATTAATGTTCATGTGTCCACTAGAACCAAAAATTATGGGTCACCTCCTTCAAAAACTCTAGATCCACTTAATTATCCTCCAAAAATGCTTATTATTGAGAATGAAAATGATCTTGAATATATTATAAAATGATAATTTTCATCAGTGAAAACCCTCAACATCAGGGTAAGAATCCTATAATAATTTATAATCTCATTATGGGATCTCACCTTGAGTGTCCCCCTTCACCCACACATAGCTTTACTACAAGTATTGGGACAAGTAACTTTGTTACTTCTTCCATGCCTTTATCTTCTTCCATACCTTCAAATTTATATACTATTACTTATTTTACCTTGATGAGTATATCAACTAATATAGCTGGTCTTTCCTCTAGTGCTCCTACTCAAAGTGTAACACTACCACTCGTGCCTCTCAAACTACTTCTACTAGTCAAGCCACTATTAATACTAATTAAATTCTAATACAAGCCATAAATCAAATGGCTACTTTTAAAATTAATAGTGTAAATCAAATGATGAAAATGTAAAACCAAAATTTTTAATTACTAAATTGTCCTCAACCCACTCAATGGGGAGTTCAAAATCCTAATGCCTCCCCACCCTCTACCCCTCTCCCCCACTCTCACCCCCCTCCCCTCCCTGAAATGCATAAGGTAATAATATACCTCAACCAACACTTATTAATAAGGATATCAAATGCTTACAAAATGAACCCATAGTTACTCAGATTACAAGCATTTACATATGTGGTATTATCCCTAATATCACTTATAGTAGATCGAATGATCTTGCATTGAATTTAAAAGCTTTTGTAAAATTATAAAAAGACTAGATTAATCTTAATACCTTTGTTTCCACCATGATCCTAGCTAAAACCTTTGTGAGTGAAATTTTGGATTGGTATAATAAACTCAAGTTTCATACTATGTCCATTTTAGTATACCTAGTTAATGCATTGGTACATGAATTAAAAACAAATAACCTTCCTGAAAATATATTAACTCACTTTATCAATTGTAAACAATCAAAATCCAAAACAACCCATGTGTTCATTCAAAGATGGAAAGCCTTATGAAATAAACTCAACCATAATATGTCACAAAGTAATCTCTTCTAAGTTTTTACTAAAATTATTCACCCTAGATTTCAATATCTTGTTAGGATTATTTCTCCCTTGGACCAATCCAAATGCCAATGTTTTCTCATAAGGTAATATGAGTGTTCCCATCCTCTAGTAAGAACTCTCATGATCATGAAATATAAAAATTATCCTACAAATAATGATAGTGTTATGGATACCTATGATTCCATACACCCTGTACATGTTATCCTCCCAAGGGTTTTCACTGATTCTTCTCTCTCACAACCAATTTTAGTAACTCTTTTTAATAACCTAGTTCTACATATTCCCATGTGATTAATGTAAATTATCACTAACCACTTTCCATGGGAAAAAATCAAAATCATCTTCCTAGGTATTCACCATGATATATTAACCCTAATCATCCTAAAAACATTAGTATGATCCACAAAAGTGCTATTAGTATCATGCAAATTGGGGTCATTGTCATGAGACTTGTCAAAAACCTTAAAAATTTGCTCTTGAATATCTTCTTAATCCTAATTTTGATCATTAAATCTTAATTTATGAGTGTCAAAAAGCTTATGAAGTAGAAACTAAGGGTCATGAAATAAAACTTAACCATGATTCCATTAATAAATCTAATTCTTGATATTTATAAATATCCTCTTCATAATCATCAAATAAGTACTACTGAATCTCTCACTTGCAATGTTGTGGAAACTTCTACCAATCATAATCCTCTAATTAATGATGAAAGTGTAGTCAATATGAATAATATGAGGGGATTAATCTCTTATAGCAATCCTTATCCACACTCTAACTATAATAGCTTTCCAAGTTTTTTGTACTATTCAAGACACTTTTCCATCTCATCTTACATAAACTAAACATACTCAAAAAAATATAATAACATAATGTATGCCTTCATCCACTGTCCCACATGTGTTCAATCAAATGATACAATTGGATACTCATTCTCTTTACATTGATACAACTTATACTTGTCACATATCATCAACATTTTATTAAATCTGAATTACTCACATCCTAAACTACAAATCAATCTACTTTCATGACTTCTTCATTACCTACAAGATCAAAATATTCAAAATAATAAATCATTGACTTAATTACTCCATCAATGACATTATCAAATTCAAATTAATTGAAAACACTTGGATAAACTACCTCAGTTAAATCCCAATAAAATAATCCTTATCAAAATCAATTTAAATTCACTTCTACTCCTCCTTCAATGGATTTGATTCAACATTATGCACATTATATGATATAGTTCTAACTAGATATGATGAATGTGATCCTATAACAAAACTATCACGTCTTCCATATTAAATTCCTTTTTTATACCTCATGAGGACTTCGCATCATCATCATAATCACTTAATGAAACTCTTTTTCAACATGAAAATCACTTGATCTCAACTTGTGGGGAGAGAAGCCACTTTTCCATGATCTAAAGATAGTATTCTCCAATAGTGTGAATAAATTTTTGTACATGTTGATGAAAATGTATATTTTTATCTTTCACTCAAATTTGCCATTACTTTAATGATTCCTAATGAAATATTAATTCATTCATATAATCTACTATTCATTAGCTTCCAAGTTGGAAATATCTAGGTCAAATGCACTTTGATTGATGACGGTTCTAGCACATATGTCACATCACTTAAATTAATTAAAATACTTGGGTATTCCAAATTGAACTTAAAATCTTCCTAAATCACATGTCAAGGCTCTGATCAAGGATAAATATCTCTTATAGGGGGTTTTTTGGCTTCATATCATAGTTCTTCCTATCACCATTTATATCAAAGTCATGACCTTAAATTTTCCATTATCATATAACATCTTACTTGGTCAAACTTATACACATTGTATGAGAGCTATAGCCTCATCAACATGCTAATGTGTCAAGTTTCATCATAATACTTCTATATATAATATTTAAGGAGACATAATTCCTTAGAATTTTAAACAACTTTAGGAATGTGGTGTTTTAAAAATACCACCCTTGAACCTTTAACTAAAACTCATTTTCACTAATCTCAAAAATTTAACCATCCTATTGAATCTACTGGAGCTTATAATGGTCACTCCAAACTTTTGGTACATATGCCACCAAACTTATTAAATTTTGACAATGATGAAACCAATGAGATCAATTTAAAAATCAAAACATTCAATCTCCCTTCATACACAATTACTTAATTACCCATTATTTACAACATTAAACTCATCAAAAAATAATTGATGAGATTCTTGATACCATAAAAAAGACTAAAAAATCTATTCCTTTGGATTATTTGAGTGATAAAATCATAGATGATTTTACTATTGATGTTCATACTCCTAATTATGATGATGGATATTATAGGAGTTGAAATTGCTATTTAGACATGGTTAGGTGGTAGTAATTATTTATGTGATTAGGTGTCAATCAATGTTCATGTGGTGAGGTGGTAGTAGATATTCATGTTGGTGATGTGGCATTAATTATTCATGTTGGTGAAGTGGTTGACACTATTCATTCTAGTGAGATGGCATGTGAGGCACATTTATCCACTAAGGCACATTGAGGATTTTATCTTGTCAACATGGATGGATGTGGCATGAAATTATTATGGGCTCCTTGATCCTGATTGTTGGATCAAGTCAAAAGGTGATTGATTAACTTTTAAATATTGTGAATGTGGGTGGTAGACATAAACCAATATGCATTACTATTCAATCATGTGGATTGGGGTGCCATTTTGTATGGCACATGATGGTGAAACTTTGTAAAAAGTAGGGAATATAATTTTTACCCTTGGTATATGTTAGACACAACACAACATTACTCACACTATTCATCCATGTCAGAGTATGACATAATTTTTGAGACTCCTTGGATTATTTCTCTCATATATTTTTATTTAAGGATGGTGATCCTTGTCTTTGTAATTAAGAGAGGCTTTTCCCTCTTTGGGATGTTGGTTCTTGGATTTTTGATGTTATACCAATATGTATTAAGGAAATATTTATTTGTATCTATTCTCATGAATAAAATATATGATATTTGGATATTTTGATCTTTGTGAGTAACCCATGAGTAAGAAGGCCAAACTGAAGAAAGTTTTGTAAGATAGAGATTAGCTCAAGAGATAATATAAGTGTGTAGCTACTATTACCCCATGGATTTTCCCTTGTTTTAATTTTTAATGTTTTCACATAAATATATGTGTTATGGTGTTGTATTTATTTTTATTGTATTATATCTTATTATTTATACATTTAATTTCTTACAAGAGTTATGTATTTCTCCTAACATCTGGTATTAGAGCCATAGTGCTTTTGAAAAACTCTATGGTTGAATGTTTTCCAAAAGTAGGGAGTCTTGTGCAAGTGAGAGATATAAAAAAGACATGAGGATTAACCATGTTAAATATAGGGAAGTTTGTTTGGTGCCAAAATTCTATAGACTTAATGAAAATTCAATAAAGATAGCATCAAGAAATGGAGGTAGTTGGCTAAATACATGGGTGTTTAAAATTGTTATATATTGACTTCAAGTGGGAGAATGCTAGGAGTTGAATTAATTGCATAAGAATGATGCGGTGGAAGTCATTTTTTATATTATGAGGTATTAATCACTATTAATGTGATGAGGTGGCAATAACTATCATGTTGGTGATGTGGTCCTCACTATTTATGCTAGTGAGGCAGTTGGCATTGTTTATGTTGGTGAAGTGGTATGTGGGGTACATTTATCCAATAAGGCACATGGAGGATTTTTATTTGTGAAAATGGATAGATGTGGGGTATAGTTATTTTAGGATCCTTGATGGTGAGTGTTGGATAAAATTAAAAAGGTGATTGATTACCTTTTGACTATTGTGCATGTGGGTGGAAAATAAAGACTGTTATGCACTACTATTCACTCATGTGGAGTGAGGTACCATTTTGGATGGCACATGGTGGTGACACATTGTCAAAAGTAATGAATCTAATTTTGACCCTTGGCTTGAGAGACACTTTGACATTATTCACACTATTCATCTATGTGTGAGTATGGCACAATTTTGGAGATTCCTTGTATTCGTTCTCTCATGTATTTCTATTTAAGGATGTTGATCCTTGTCATTTTAATTATGAGAGGATTTTCCTTCTTTAAGATGTTAGTTCTTAGATTTTGGATGTTATGCTAATATTTATTAAGGAAAGCTTTAGTTTTAGCCATTCTTAGGAATCAAAGCTATGAGCTTTGTGAGTAAGCCATGAGTAAGAAGGCCAAACTGATTTTTTTTTTTAAGATAGAGATTGCTTGAAGAGATAATATAAGTGTAGATAATATTTCCTCATGGATTTTCCCTTGCTACAATTTACAGGGTTTCCACATAAATCTCTATGTTACGGTGTTATATTTCTTTAAATTGTATTGTGGATTGTTATTTCCACATTTAATTTATTGTATTTTCCCTAAGATTATATTCATTATATGACCCCTTTTTAGTTGGATTTTATCAATATAAATACACAAAAGTCCTTATATATCATTATTTTTACCAACAATCTTTATATTTTCATAGTACAATTCCTTTTATTACACCTAACATTATCTCTTCTTTAATTGATGTTTGTAAGTATGAGATGGTGCACATGCGTGCACACACACATGCACATGCACGTACGCATGCACGTGCATGCGCGCGCGCGCACACACACACACACACACACACACACACACACACACACACACACACACACACACACACACACACACACACACACACACACACACACACACACACACACACACACACACAACTTATCATATAATCACTTTTAGCCTCTTTAATGTATGATTCTTGATCATGTGGTTATGGGACCATACCAATTTTATAGGTTTTAAAATCCTTAAATATTTACCCCTCTTGATATGTAGGCCACATTATGTCTAATAACATTAATAACCTATACCACAACTCTTAATCTTACTCTTGATCCCCTTATGACTACTCCTACTAGTGGTGATGGCATATTACCTTTACATAATCTTTATCCCCTACCTAAATGATAGGTAGCTGAACCATATTTTGAATTTCATAAGGTTATTGGTCATTGGGACAATCATCATCTTATACATCAAAATTTATTAGCATAATAGTAACCATCAAGCTATACCTCTAATACTGATAGTATACTTACCAATTATTCTACTACTTGATGCACTTATTATTTTAAAGGAAAAAACATGCATACTTATACACATTATTGATAGCTTCAATAGGACATTGATACACTAAATATAGAGAATACATAGTCTACTAATAATGGATGACCTCTTCCTAAGATAAGTTTAGAGTATGTCCCTAAACATGGGGAGGTTTGTTTTCTTTTACATCAATGTTATACACATTAAACTAATATGTGTACATTAGGATAACAACTTTTACATGATTTTCCATAGCCTACATCATCACCTTCTAAGCAATGTACCCAGAGTTAATCATAGGCTAAGGCTAAGCATTCCCCATCCCCTTCATGATCACAAAGATCAGATTATTTTAGTCACATGGTAGTACCCATTAGTTTCATTGATTATCCCCCATAGCAGATGGCACATGACTAACCCTTTTCTATCATACCTCCATTCTCCATAGAGATAGTTCATCATGAAGTACTTGAATGTATCTTGATCAAGATATATGAGAATATGATTAAGGTTAGATTCCAATTATAGTAAGATTTATTTGATATTATTTATGATGTATGTTGTGAAATGTATCACTATTTTTTAGCACATTATTTTTCTATGGCATATTATGCCTCGTACATTCACTTGGTTAATTCATTATAACATTTTTGATGCATTGATTATTATTATTATTATTATTATTATTATTATTATTATTATTATTATTATTATTATTATTATATTCTCTATATCTTTTAAAATCATGGTTCTTGATTAACAAATATCATCTTTTTACACATTCAATTCCAACTCTTTAAATACATTTCAATATATAAATATTAGACACTTAAAAGCCCCCTATTTTGGGATGATGTTTCCTTACATTTGTACTTGTGTTAGATCATCTCTTCAATAATATGGTTATGTATGTGGCATGGCTATTAGACCACACCCAAAAATATCATATTTATATTATGATTAGATGTAAATCATACTTATCAATTTACCATATATTACATACATGGATATCTTATGATTCTCATTTATCCCATATCATCCATTCATTTTATACACACATATAGTTAGTCTTGAAGTTTGACACTTACCTATGGGCAATTTTATGAACCTTTTGCATGGCATAACATTTAAGTACTTGTCTCTTGTAATAAATGTGTAAGCTTGATTTTTTACTACTTATGTCACTCATGCTTGGTTTTAAAAATCCATACGAAGGATGAATAGAAAAATCCATGAAAAATTAAAATCCAAAGAATTGAAACAAAAGGCAATGATCAAAAAGAAATTACAAATTCAAAAGTTAAAAACACATAAAGAGACATGATTATTCTTTAGAATATATCCTTTTATAAATAAATATCAAACTCCATAGTTGGCCTCATAATAGAAATGAGGTCCATTAGGGTGTGGTAGGCTAATAGATAGGGATAAGAGGTCTCATTTTATTCTTTAGTGTCAATTACTTTATCATGAAAGTACCCAATCTTCATAATAGACTGATGATTCTATAAGGGGATCAGAGGAATAGGGAACACGTCATAGATAGGTAGGACCATTTTAATTTAATTTCATATAAAAATTTCATGAAATGATCTATGTATTTAATTTTTTAATGCCAAGCTTTGAATTTACTAGTTAGAGTATCTTATGTCTTTGTTGTTTAAACTATTCTTAGCATTAGATCATTGGATTAAAGTTTGTCTCATTTATACTAAGGATTTCTACATCACCTATGTAATTTTTTTTCATTCCCTCTATTTAACATATGACACTTGATATTTCCCTTGATGAGTATCATTTAAATAGTTGACTTCACCACATTGGTTTCCCTCTTTGTGAGTTGCAATGTAAGACTTTGGATAAGACTAGATGTTCCTCACAAATTACCCCTAATTATTATAAATAGCTTCCATTTTTACACCTATTTGGATTTATTTTTGTTATTTGCACTATAATACCTTGGATAGGACTAGGCATTCATCACCAAATTCAATTAACTTCTATAAACATCTATATATCATGTTTTGTTATTAACAACCATAGTCTTTTATGTTATAGATTAACACATGCCCTAAGTTTTGTTTTTCATCTTTATTTTTTCACATCTCACATATTTTATTTTTGACACATATTTTTTTTGTGTTCTTATATTACATTGGTATTTATTTATTATCTTTATTTTTCCTATTACATGGATATGTATCTTTCATTTACATATCTTTGTTAGTGCTCCTACATTTATTTTACTTTCATTTTCTTATCTTTACATGTATTCTTATTTATGTTCATATTTATTTCATTTATCATTTGCATTTTTTTTCATTTAAATTTTCACTCACTTTTTGACATATTTTACAAAGTTTTATACACTATTAATTATTTGAGATCATTTACATCACTATTTTTAAACATTCATTAGCTCACATTTGATAGAAAAGAGTAACACATACATAACCACATTTTCCCATAACATATAATAATCAACACATGAGATAGAATATAAATACAACTATGAGTCATCAATAATATATCTCTATAGAGATGTCTCAAAAAGTTTGGTACAATATAACATGGTATAAAACAACTCTAAGTCTAAGGTTCATCACAAAGATGTGATACAATACCCATCGAGTCCTATGACTACCCTATCTAAATAATCATTATAATAACTACAAATGTGATTATAAACCCCCCACTTGTCCCTATAGATGGTCCATCTAGACATGCACTTGTGACAACTCTCTAGTTATATCCAAGTGTGTTGATTGATCTTGATATAATTAATACCAAACCCACAACTCCCCATCACCCATTCATAGTGGTACTTCTACTTGTGTAACATCTAATAGTCTCTATAGTTATCAAATTGCCTCACAAATCATTTTAAACCAATAAGCATAAGAAGGTGTTAAAGGAACCATAAGATCAATCATTTTTATAGGATCATGTTAGGTATCATGACATGTGATATATCATGATGAGTTCTCTATACCATGGTCATTCATCTAGTCTACTCCACTACAATCTTAGCAAAAATCAAACCAAAATTGACATAAATATTCATATTTATCTATAGAAAACATGTGTGTGTGTGTGTGTGTGTGTGTGTGTGTGTGTGTGTGTGTGTGTGTGTGTGTGTCTATACACACACACACACACACACACACACACACACACACACACACACACACACACACACACACACACACACACACACACACACACACATTTATGTATATGCATATATATATATATACATACATATATATGTATATATATACATATATATATATATACATACATATATATATACATATATATATATACATATATACATATATACAGATATATATACATATATACATACATACATATATATATATATATATATATCATTTATCAAGTTGTCAAATCAAAATAATCATAGGAAACTACATCTTTATCACTAATGATCATTCCATCTACATGGCCACCAATCACCTCATGTGATGCATGGATTAGTGGTGGCGTGAAATATCTATACTAACCAAGTTGAATCACATGAGCATGATGCAATCCAATAAAAATATTCCTTATAATAGACCAAATTATTGCAATCTACACAGTTAGGTCTCCTTCTATTTGTGCCTTTACCTACAACTCTACCTATTCTTATAACTATATCTATGGCTTTACATGTTCCTCAACCTATGGATACATTGGAACCTATCTCTATCTCCATGGATGTTGAGGTAGATGTGATTATGGATGATACATTATATCTACCAGTCCTTTATCTCCTTGTTATCATTAGAATCATTATCTTTATACCTTAGGTCAATGTGGATAAATAGCAAGCACATATGCCAACATGCTTATACCTCTTACTCTATCTCATGCCAAATATACTAAGATTACTATTATCACTATAAGATGCAATAATTCAAACTACCATAATGAATAAGCTAGTGGATGTGGCTTCACCCACCATACATAATGTCCAGTAATCCTAAGTTGACCCTAGCTTGAAAATTACTCAACCATGATAACAAACTATCTATAGTACAATGATAGGGATGTAAAATAATCTACCCTCATGTGATAGTCTACAAATATACTATATGCAGTATGACATGTACCATGTTACCCTATCTCTTCCTCAACACATGTGTAAAGGCATCATCCACTATATGTGGTAATTGACTAGGATGATACATAGGAAATATCTCATAAATTTAGCTACACAATAATATAATAGAGCTCATGGTCATCTATCCTTGAAATAAAATACTATAAAAATCATGCATCAATTATACGTAGATAATAGATCCCAAGTCATATGGTGTGCCTTACTCCAACATGAAATGGAAAAATGTAATAATATACAAAGGTAAATTCCCATATAACTTGGGATAGATAAAAAAAACTATCATAAATATAATAATGGCCTTCTAGATATCCCTAATAGTTGACACATGCACATCAAATAAACGTACTCATAATGATGCCTCACCATATCTATTTGAGATAGTCAGCCATAAAGCTAAGGATCACCTCTTTGCATCCATATCTAGTTTATAACACACCACAAAGACTTCCCATAATATGAATTACTAACAAAGAATGTAATCCTCTATGGTGATACCTAATTGAATGGTATCCCCATCTACCTCCCACCATAAAGGATTAGTCAATCATTCATGTTATTGACAATATGGTGACCAACTCAACACTCTATAAGATCTATTGTAATTCAATAATACCACCCAAACCCATGTCCACCAATTATGCCTAATCTCTTGTAAATAACCTATCTAGTAAATTTTGTATCCACATTACATCTCCTAGGCTCCATAATGTTTGTCATCTCTACAAAATATCAAATAAAAAATAACTATCAGTTCTTTATCCAAATAATAATTAAATATACTCTAAAAATTAAAAAAAACACAAGTAATTCATATACTTAACTACTTTATCAACCTATTTTTACTCATATTCATCATTCATAACAAATTTAACCATGTATATAACTACATCAATCCATTATATTTTTCCATACTAAGTCATCCAAGTATTCTACTAAATTGGCTAGTCCTTATTTTGAGTAAGTTAGCTAGATATAATGAATTTATCAACTTACCTTAAATATGTCAACCAAATTATACATAATCAACCATTTTCTTACATTATCAACCATTTTTAAAACTAAGTTGGTTAACTTTACTTCCAATAAAGTTATCCACCTTATATCCCATCAACCACCCTTGTTTTATAACAAGGTCAGCCATGTTGCACATCATAGACCAACTAATATGCATTCATTCACATAACCAACTATGACCTATTAAAATAAGTTAGATATAAAAACTTTAATCAAATTTTAGTGATGATATTTAACTAGCTTTTAATTAATGCCTTAATCCTAATATTTTTATTTTTGACTCCTACCCATTGTTTGTTACAATTTTTAATCTATTTATAAAAAAATTAGCATAGATTCTAATACATAAATTTCCCCCAACATCTAATTTTAAAAAACTAATTCATTTTAACACCAAAATGCTAAAAATACACTCCATATCTTGACTACACTTGCCATAACTACAATCAGTCATCCAACCCATCCTCCCTTACATCCACTTTCTTGAGCTCACACATCATCACTTTCTCTACTCAACTAAGATAACTATATATTTGATAAACCATAATAGAAAATGAACAAATGAATAATTTTTTATTTGATATGGTAAAATTTAGGTTTTATAGGAACCTGAAACCACAAGATTGTATTATAAAAGTTTTAACAAGCCAACTAGGGCCAAGAAGATAAAATATAAAAAAATCAGTACTTAGAACAATAATAGAAATCATAAAATTATAAAAGAACTAGGAGGAAGGTACCTCCTTAGGATCATCATAAATTTTAGTGTCCTTCACCAAGATGGTAGGTTTGTATTTATATACTTTGGCTGAGTATAGTTTTCAAGGCCTTTTATCACTTCCCTAAGGAAGATCATTCTAGGGTGCTTCCTACCTTTTACCTATAAAGGAGTTTATTTTGGGGGGGACCCCTGGGGGAACCCAAGGGGTATTTTAATATCTTGGGAGAATTCATGATATGGTATTGGGGAGGCTAAGTAGAGTGGAAAAAGGTCTGGATAATAGCCTCAACTAGCCTATGAAGTTCACTCCAATCTTTGATATGTTTAGCCAAGCTAAACCCTACCTATTATACCTTTGAGTTATAATTTTCTAGTAATTATTTATTCCTTTCTAGCTCCTCTGATACTATGGCCTTTCCTTTTCAACATAAATTTTTAGGTGTCCTAATTTCAATGGGTTTAGGATTAGGGATAAATAATAGTTTGAGATGGAAGTCATCAGGGGGACTGAGATAAACTATTTTAGGGGAACATTTAGAGGGTGGGTGGGATCCCTCAGTAAATTCATTTGCTAGGGAGTCCTCCTCATAATAGGATCCCATAGTGGGACTTTCCATCCTAAAAGGGCCTAACTGTGTTTAACAAGAAAGATTATTAGACCTTGATGTAGAATGGAATTTTTATTGTTTACTTGGTAAAGCAAAATGGTAATTTATAGGGACTTGTGAATAAAATATGGAAGACTAATTTTAAACCCAATGAAGTGATTTAGAATTAGGAAATAGTGGGAAAATATTAAAGTATACCTACCTTCCATAGTCATGTAATGCATGATCTGAAGGTAGATATCAAGTTAGTAATGTGGGAGGATGGCTTGTGGGAATACTTTCTTGTCAGTCTACATAAAATCATTTATTCTGAAGAACCACTATAGGGATTATTAATTTTTTGACTGGTCCTTAAATTGTTTGGAACCTACATAGGACATTCTAGTGGCATCACCAATGAATTCTTCTAAGATTTTAATGGTGATGCCTCGCATGGTGACCTTTAACTTTATCCAAACCACCACAAAGTCTAGGTAAACCATGTTGTTCTTCTCAGTGATGTGTTCCATAAATTCTATGAGTCCCCCCTTCTTGAGTTTCTTCTAGACTTTATTTTACTCATGGACCTCCTTGCATGATGTGTGTTCTAAGCGATCTTTGTCTCCACCCATGGGTGTTGGAAGTGTAGAGTCAAAGTTTATGGATGTGGAAGAAATGGATAGGGCTCAAATGGGTAGGAACACCTACCAAAGACTCATAGAAATTATTAATCCACCTTTCTTTGAAATGAATGCAAATTAGTTAAATTTGGGATCTACCCCATCGAGTTGAGGGGCTACACATGAAAAATGATGATTATTTTAAATAGCATTAGTACCTTCATCATGGATGATGCTATACACATTTTTGGGGATGATACCTTAATTTCTTCCTTCTATAGTAAAAATTCTAAAATATTCAAATATTTATTGAGAAATTATGTATTTTGTTCATAACTTTAATTTTTAAAATCTCTTTTGAAAAACTAAAAAAAATCGTTAGATCATGACAATGTGTCATAAACATTTTGAGCCTTATATTAATTTTAAATTTTGTCTCTTATTCTATATATTAGATTTCATTTTCATCTACTTCTTATGTATATCTTATTCAACATCAACATGGTATGTGAAGGTACACATTTACATATTTAACTTCATTTAATTTATATTTTCTACTTTAATTTTTTATCTTAACATTGTGCATTTCTATGTTATTTCTCTAATTACCATCCCATATTACACTTATGTGACACACAATGAGCTTCAAGTGGGGCATATGTATACACATAATATTTTTAAAATTTATCATTTACTGAAACATTCTATCTTGTAAGAAACTATCATGTTTTAATCTTTTTTAGTACATGCATTAAAGGGTACACTTGAAAAGGGGTGAATAAACCATTGGTGATTCATAATATTTTTGGTTAACTCTATCATACCTAAACCCATTAAAAACCTTGTTTATTCAACTCCCCATGAAAATAAACCCCATTTATCTAACTCCATAAGAAATTATCCTTAGAAATATTCTCTAACTAAAAAAAAACCCACTTTTCCTACCATTAAGTGAATTTATTATGAACATTATGGTACATGTTACAAAACTAAGTCATCATGGTAAACTTAGTTTGAGGCCAAATGCTATTTTTTTCCAAAATAGGGTCATGATGACTGACTTTGTTGGCTAAAAATATGGAAGAATTAGGACCTATTCATTGATATAAATACAACATTAACTTTAAAAAAATATAAGGTAAACATTCATTTTGACATTATCATAGCTCATTATTCTACTACATCTTGATTTGAAGGAGTCATTACTTAGGTTTTACGTTAGACGAAAGATAACTTGTCATGTGGGATATCTTGGATTAAAGTAGGTGTATTTTATCCTAGAGATGATTTCTATTATATGATCCTTAAAAATCCACGAAAACATCTTGTAAAGCACCATTGGCCAAGGGGGAGATTAAGACTCGATAGATTCACTCAAAAGTAAATATCTCTAAATTTTTCTATTTCATTTAATTGATAGATATTTCACAAGGTAATAGGTTTAAATGTTTAACTCCTTTCTTAGACTACTCTATACTTAAACTTAGTATAGATATATGGCTTTATTTTTTTTCCATCTTCCACCTTAGGTGATATAAACCCCAATTTGCCTACCATTATCCCTTAATTATTTTGTTTGTTTAACCATCCCCATTTGTTTTATATGATTTTATAACACTATATTTTTTTATTTCATGGTATTATTTACGTAGTGGCTTTGGAACCCTCTCTTTTAGTGTTGTGTGATAAGTGTTCCCTTAGTTAGGTTTATTAGATTTAATTTGTTCATGCTCCCAATATAAAAATTATTTAAATATATGTTTGTTGGTTACTTTATCCAATCTTAGATATACCAAGTAGGATAAGTTGTATATTTAGCTTGATTTATTGCATACAAATACCTTCCAAACTAAAAATGTCAATCAAATGATGAAAACACAAAATAAACTCTTGTAGTTTAAAATTCATCATCAACAACCTCAATGGGGAGTGAAAAATCTAAATGCACCCCAACACCCCTAATAGATAATACACAAGGTAATCTTATTCCTCAAACCCCACTTCCTAATAAATTTAACAAGCATCTTCAAAATTAACCACTAATTTCTCAATAGACATAGGTGGTATCACTCCTACTATAATCTATAATGTCTTTATTGATCTCATTTTACATTTGAAGTCTTTTGGTAACCTTTAAAAATATTGGATTAAGCTAAATACCTTCACCACTTCTAAAGTTATAGCCAAAATCATTTTAGGTGATGCCCTAGATTGGTATAATCAACTTAAAACTAATAATATCTCTAGCTTAGAAGAATTAGTTAATGCATTGGTTCATGAATTTTAATGTAATGATCTTCCTGAAAATAATTTAATTTATTTCATTAGTTGTAAATAGGAAAATTTTGAAATTACCTAAACTTTCATTAAGCATTAGAAAGTCTTATCTAAACTAAACCATGCACAACATGTATAAATATAACCTATTCCATTTTTAATTGAATCTCTCCATCTTAAATTATAATAGAGTCATAACTCTTTCTCAAAAATGTTTGGAAGAAGCCCTTGATCAAGCTACATGCCAAGATTTCACCATAAGGTAGTTTGATTTTTCCCAACCTACAATAACATTTATGCTTATGAAATATAAATATAAACATGATAAAAATGATGATGTTATAGACACTTATGAATCTACATACACATCCATGTTATTCTTCCCAGTGGTTCCACTGAAGTGACTCTTTTATAACCTTTCACGAGAAGTCCCTTTCAACCTCCTTTGTATTCATCATCATATGTGAAAAATGTTAATGTTCATAAACCTATTTCCCTAGTGGAAATCGAAAAACATATTTACATAATTTCAATAAGATAAATTGACCTTACTCACCCTACCAAACATTGTTATGTTTCATAAAACATTTATTGGTATCATAGAAATTAAACACATTCTCATGGAACATGTAGGCAACTTAGGAAAAAATTTCTTGAATTTCTCCTTGGTCATAATTTTTATCATGAAAATGGTATCTATGAACATAAATAATGTTGTGACAAGGTACATAAATCCCATGATTTTAAATTTAATAAAGATTATCTTGACTATTTCACCTTACCATCTATAAATATCCACTTCTAAAATATCGATATAGTACTACCAACCACCTACTTCTAATGCTATTTATGCATCATTTTATATTCACTCTTTAACCAATGATGAAAATGTGGTAAAAATGAATAACATGATGCATTTAGTATCTTACATTGATCCTTATTTGCATTCTACCTATAACAATTCTCCCACTTACAAAATTGTTCAAGACACATATTTATCTCATTTCTTAGATGTTAATTGAATTAGAATTACAACCAAAGTGATAGAGTCACATTTTATAAAAATATTTCAAATTATATTAAACAAATTGACATAATTTTATAATCCTTATGCCATTATGTTAACTAACCTCATATACTCTATTTGTTTTCACTCCTCTATTGTTCTTGCATTAGATAGCTTGATACAGTTAGCTATTTTTAGATTGAACCCAACTACATCAACCAAATAAATGTAGTCTTATACCACTATTTCATCACATAATACTTCATTGACCAACTCGATGTAGGTAGTTTCTAGTTCTTATATGAAATAAACTACATTGACCAACTTTATGTAATCTATTCCTCATAACCAAAATACATCAACCAACTCAATGCAATTTGACCTACCTAGTCAAACTATATTAGCCAAGATAATTTAACATAATTAATTTTATACTCAATTTAAGTTTAATTCAGATCCTCCATTATCTTATTTTATTCAATATTACACACCTATATCATTATTAGATTTATTCCCCTTAGGTTATGATGAATGGGACGCTATCGCATAACTATCTTGAATCCCCTATCAATTTTTTTTGAGATCATGAGGACTTCCCATCCTCATCATAATCACTTTATATAACATTAATTTTAAATTAATTCCCTTCAAACTTCAATAGTAGGGAAATAATCCACCTTTTTTGGATGTGAGGATAATATCCTTCAATAATGTGAAAAATGTCCATACAAGTTGTTGAAATTTTGTATGTTTCCCTTTCAGTTAAATGATTCCAAATGAAATAATATTTCAAATATATTATCTTCCTTTATTCATTAATATCTAAGTGTGTGATTTAAAAATAAAAAGTGACTTAAATCTTGGAAACCCTAAATTCCACATTAAATCTTGGATGCTCTGAATACAACCTTAAATCTACCCAAATCACATTCCCATGATATGATCGAGGTTAAATTCCTCCTTTTGGTTTTTTAGATCCACATCATAGTCCCTCCCATCACATTTTGAGTTAAGTTAATGATTTTTAACTTTAAAAAATCCTATAAAATTTTACTTGGTTGACCATGAATGCATTACATGAGATCGATCACCTCTTCTGCATTTTAATGTCTCAAATTTCCCCACAATGGTTCTAGATAAAAGATTCAAGGAGATGTGAACCATTGAAATTATGAGCACTTTCAAGAATGTGTTGTATTTAAAATCCCTACCCTTGAACATTTGTGTAGTATTCCCTTTCTTGAATATCAAGGATTAAACTATCCTATCAATTATAATCAAGGTTATAATAGACACCCTAAAATTGTGGGAAACATCCCACCTAACGAATTATATTATGAAGATGATGAGCCTAATGAGATCAGTCTTAAGATCAAAAAATTGGATATCCCTTACATAATTATCATTTAGTTACCCATTTTTTGGGACCTCATTCTAATTATAAGTCAACTTAAAAAATTACTACTTCAATAGTCATGCCTAAATAATAAATTCCTCAATCTTGCCTTACTAATAGAGTAATTAATGATTTCCATATCAATCTTAATACACTTGATTATGATGATGGTTTCTATCTAAATGACCAATTCTTATTTTTTAATTTCCAATCCAAGGATGCATAAATCATTCACTATCGATCTTCCTTACAACATTCTTATATGTGTAATTTACACATACATAGTATTCATTTAGTGGATGTACTCATTTCTCCTTCTAAAATAGTATAATTTTCTTAGTACATCTCATTATTTATCACTTTCACATCTCATTATTTCTAAGGATCTCCACATCACCTATGTAGTGCATCAAACTCCTTATTTACATCATATTCTATATGATATTCCCTTGATGGATATTAGTTTTAGCTAATCACATCCTTGATCCAATTTCTTAATTGCACCTTTTAGTTTTCATTTTATGAGTTACAATGTAAGAGGTTGGATAGGACTAGTATTTCATTACAAAATACCCATGTTGCCTTTACATCATCTCTTATCACACCATCCTATTTCCATAATTAATATGTTAGTGGTGGTCATGATTTCTTACATTATATGATAACACAAACACTAAGTTCAAGTTATCACTCTTTTAGAAATTATTCATGTTTTCATTCATCCATATGTTTGGTATTTCTCATTTGATATATCTTTGTCTAATTTTTTTCATTCATTCATACTTCACTTACATATTTGTTTGAACTTTGTCATTCATCAATTTTCTCAGCTTTTTTAGTTTTTCATTCATTTCATTACAATGCCTTGCACGTATCATCATTTTGGAATGTTTTACATTAATTTTACCATTTAATTTATCTTTTTATTTTTATTTTTCTATGTACTCATGAATTTTCCATTTTGTCATTTTACATTTTTGTTATCATTATTTTTTACTATGAATTTGCTCAAATTTACTAGAAAAAATAAAATGTACATAATATATTTAACCATAGCATAATAAATCATAAATGTACATGATAAAAATATAATAAATCCATATCTAACATCAATTATTAATAATAAAACATAACTCTATATATATGTGTCTCATAATTTTGTACATCATGATACAAAATGATACAAGATAGTACAAAATTAGTTCCATGGTTGATGTCCATCTAATGGAGGATGTGATACAATAAATATAGAGGTATGTCTATAATATCCTCTCTATATACTCTATTATAGGTACCATTTCTATGAATATATCCCTTAGACCTTCCCCAAAAAATTAATGACCTAGGCCTATAATCTTGACACTTTGCCTATTGTATTTATATGTATAGCTCTCTCTTGAGAAAATGCCTACCATAATTTCATATCTCTTTGGATAAATCATGATGGTTTACATCTTGGACTCCATATAATCATATCTATATATCTTTGAAAACATCCATGACTAGTCTAAATTATCCAACATAACCCTGGGCTAAAGACACCAAAGGATCAATCAACTATGTAGTATCATGTTGTGATATTATGTCATCTAAGATATCATGTTGTGCAGTCTCCACCATGATCCTCTATCAATCCTCCTATATCAAAACATATAAAAAAATCAAATCAAAATGAAATTATATACCATATATATCCAAATCCCATACATCTATCTCACATATATATCTATGTATCTAGATAAAATACAAGTAATCATTGTAACATATTTTACTCACCCATAGTAGCACCATATATTCAATTGCCTCAATCTCATCAATGTTATGGATCTAAGGTGGCACAAAACCTATATGCTATCCCAAATATATGATATAATCATACAATTATTCATGATATACCCATCATACTATCATCTATCTACATGTTGGTTGAGTTGTAGGATCCCTCTACTAGAACTAAAATTATGGTTGTGGTTGCGTTTTTGGTTTCACCTATCACTATATATGTGGCCATAACCATAGTTGTGGTTTTTTATACTACTAAAAAAATAATACTTATATTCCTCCTATAATTTACTCTCCCTATTGTCACCTTTATTTATATCTCACCACTCTGTGTTGGGCTATAATATGTACCCTTCCACCTCCTACATTGCATCACTCCCTTGCATGGTGAGCCTAAAATTTTGGTGCCACTATAATATTTTTGGGGTGTGGAAACCCAAGATTACCTGGTATATGATATCAAATATGAGGCTTTACCCACCATGATTAGTGATTTGTAATGTTAACCCATCCATAGTGCCCTGATGTGGTTGCTAAATAATCTGATCATACCACATTATCTATAAAACTAGTTCATGTGAAATGGACCAAAACATATGGTCTTGTTTCCACCTTCACACTTATAGTATGGAATCATCTGCACATGGGGAATCCATATTTGCCTATACATTGGGAATCAATCATGAATACATCTCCCTAAAATTATTGCATGCCCTATATTTTGGTAGCCTCTATAAAAACTCTTGTAAAAATCTTTCACTATCTACACCCAAATCATACAATGTGTCATGATTTAACATAGAGTGGCACATGTATATAATATATAGGGAAACTCTCCCATATAGCTTGTGATATATTAGTCAAGATATCATAAGTAAAATGATATCCTTATGTATGTCTATAATGGTTGATATATATATATATATATAATAAACATATGAGAAACCCTCATTCATCATATCTCTTTGAGCCTTTATCCCATAAAACTAAGACCCTCCTCTCATAATACCAAATTAAAGGTATTACACACCATTGGTGTGCTTGCAATTATCAATCCCAAGATATAGTCTAAATCCTTTAAGGTAATATCCACCTTGATAACTTTCCATAAACCACCCATCAGAAGGTATTAGTCATTCTCTCTCATGCTCCTAAGAACATGAAAACTAACTCTACACTAAGTGGAATCTAACACATATATGTAATATAATTTAAAGATATTTAACTAATATTTATATAATAAAAATAGCCTCTCTATTATATATTTTAATCATATCACATATATTAATCTCCATAGTTTTTGATGTCTCTAAAAAATGCCAATCAACAATGCACAAATTAAGTACCTATCCAAAAAATAAAATAAACGAGAATTCAAAATAGTAACATTAAAATTTATTTAAAATTAACTAAGTCATTTACCATGTACATTAATACATCATCCATACCATTTTATAGATTTCATTATCCATGTACATTACTACATCATCGATCTATCACTTAGCACTATATCGACCCTGATCTATTCAAGTAGCCTTCTACATCTATTATATCAAACTATCTATATGTCATTATCCATCCATAAAACTTTTTATACACCATTAGCCACTTGTTTAAATACATTATGCAAGCTATATTATAATGCCATTATCAATGACATACGCCATCAATGGCCTTATTATTTCCCTACTACATCAACTATGCTCAATGACATTGGCTAGAAGATGGTTCAACTTTGTTGGCCACTTCAATTGGTATTGGCTAGAATAAATCATAATTTTTTTCATATTATATTAACCAATTTGATACCAGTAAAACTGCATGATAATTTTTTAATAGGACACAAAAAATCCCTTCACCTAAATTATAAATTTTCATCACCTACCCATTACCTACCTTATTTTAAACTCTAATCTAATGTTTGTTGTGTAAAATAATGCTACATATATTTTCCACAACATATACATTTCTTAATCTAATTCATTTTCATCTAAAATGATAAAAATTACCAATTAATGCACCTGATACCTATATCATGCTAGCTACAATAGTGATAAGTCCACCAAATCATCCACCTCCATATGTGTAGGCCATCATTAATCAATTTTTTAGATTTGGGCACACATTGACTATTTTCAAAAAATATAAAAAAATTAAATGAATAGTTATTTACCCATTTATAGTAACATTTTCTAAATTTTTAGCCTTCAGTTACTGAGATTTTTTTTATTTTGCTCATATTTTTTTTTGTAAGTCCTTTTCATGAACCAAAAGAAACTTCAAAATCCTAGTGAGATAGATAATTTTTAGTAATAACAGATTTTTTTTCAAACAAATGAATTTTCTCTTAGTTTTCAAGTCTAGCTCTTACTCCACACACTGAGCACATTGCATCATCTACTATAAATGTAGCTTATTTTTAACATTAAAAAGGTAAGTGATGATATGCATTTATAGTTTATTTACTTTCACTTATTTTTTCTTTTAAATACATTTAGATAGCTCATTTATTGTTTTTTAATGTTTATCCTTGATGCACCATCCCTGATACACTATGATGATAGGTGATGAGATTTTGGTGGTGCATATGTATACAAATAACATTTTAAAACTTTATAATTTATTGATGTTTTCTCCATTACATAAACCTACTGAGTTTCAATGCCTTAAAGGGTGCATCAAGAAATGGGTGGGAAGGTCATTAGATCTTTTTAAGAGATATTTTATCATATTTATTAGTCATACATCTATTCTAGCTTCCTTATTTTTGATCTCCTAGGTTATCACATTCTATATTTCATCCTCTATCTATATTAGGACCTATAATTTCCTAATATTTCATCATATCCATGTAGTTTTATCTGTCAGCTATCCCTTCCCAACTACATTGATCAGATCAATGCATTTCTAAACCTTTCAACATAATATTTTCAACCAAGTCAACCTAGTCAATCTAATTTGAGACTAGTCATCTTGATGAGGAATAATTGAGTTGGTCACTTCCATCAACTTAATATTGTGGAGGGATTAGGATTATTCACCACTATAAATACAATTAACCATTTCATTCCAATAGAGAGGAATATTCATTTTCACATTATTATTTCTCAAACTTATGCCCTAAGTATACATGTGAAGGAGTTAGCCTAGATATTATCTTGAAGGAAAACTTGTCTTCTAGAGTCTTGGATGCAATAAGAGTCATTTTAGTCTAGAGCTTGATTCAACTTTTGAGATCCTTATAATAATAAAAAATCTTGAAAATTATTATTAGTCAAGGGGGAGAATAAGGCTCGATAGATCTTATTAAATATAAGTATATTCTAACCCTAAATCTTTCATTTGATAGATATAAATTAAATAATTACTTGATTAATGAACGTATATCTCATTTTTTAAACTTTTTCTACATTTATAATTAGTATAAATATAGGATTTACTAAACTTTCCATGTATCCACCTTAGGTAGCCTAGGCCCCCATTTGCCTACCATGTCTCTTTACCCATTTTGATATATCTCTAACCCTTTTTTCTTTACTTACATATCTTGATTGAAATATTATATTACTTACAAAATAGAGGCCTACTTAGAGCTACTTCATTATGCTGATTGCCTAGAGGATCTATAAGATTTCTATTGATATTTTGTTTTATGTGTTTATCTTTCCATGTTTGTGGATCTATTTGGTCATATCCTAATTTATTAAGTATCAATGGGCTCTCTTTGGTTTACCTTCTCTAATTTTGGATCTTTAGATAGGATAGTTGTATGTCAATCCTAGCTCATTGCATACATGACCCACAAGAAGTATTTTAATCTATGAAAATAACATTTAAATGGAACAAGAATTAGTTTGGCCAATATATATGGCTCTAGTAACCGATTCCATCTAACTATGGCTAGAGGTGTCCAAATATTAGGAAATAGGGATTTGAAATCTAAAAGTTATATGTTTAAGCTAATAAACCATTTAGGTGGAGACTATGGAAAACATGTGTATGAATTATACAAATTTGGGAAGGATGGTCCCATAGATAATATAATGGCTAAGAGAGGGTATGAGTAAGATCTTGTTAAGTACATATGATTCATGTATACTAATTTTTGGTTAAAAATAACATTTTAAGGTGTTTAATACCAAATATGGGTGTCTACATTCCTCTCCCACCCACATTTTATTCTAGTATTAAAAGTGATAGAGTAAAAGGATAGAGATATCTAATGATAATCAAGGTGGGTGTGTTCATCTTCATGTTGAGTGATGATATTTATCCAAAAAAATCCTATAATGAAACATGTATAAATTAGTTTCCACATATGATATAAATTCTAAAGTAAAACATTGAACATATTTGAAACTAAAATAACAATAAATGAATACACATCTATGAAAGTAAACAAAGTTTCCTTCTAAATTTAATAGAGAATAGGGTAATTACAGGTTGATTATGCCCCATGGAGATGTAAGTGTTAAAAATATGGATTGAGCTGAATATGATTAACCCTCATTGGATACAGACAAGTGATTTAGAATTTAAATCATGTATAAAATCAACCACACTACTCATTATATTCTTCTGATCATTTGACCCACCATGGGTTCCAATAAATTTGACTAAAACTTGATATCTTGGTATTTAATTAAGTTTTCTAATTATCAGTTGTAGACAAAGTTTATGATTCAATCTGAGTAATGCCTGAGTATAGATAAGTATAAAATGAGTAAATAATTTTGTAAAATGTCTCACATATGCCTTGAATATTCCCCTAATTTAATAACCTATGATATATAAATCATATAACCTATTCTAAAATATCATAATATCTAAAAAATGCCAACATATGTCAAACATATTCATGTTGGAGGTACAATCATTGAGAGGGGCATGAATCAGTGATGCAATATAATTCAATTCAATTCCCAACTCTTATAAATTCAACATACATCAATCTTTATTAAGCAACATAAACATGAAATCATATACATTTAAAGAATACATAAGATCATACATCACATGAAAAAATCATATATGTGGGAAAACCTCTTAGGGAATAAAACACACTAAATCTTACAATATGGACTACATTCCAATAAAATAAGATCCAACATTTAGACCATCACCAACTAATCAAGGAACACCCATCCCTTAGTTTAGTGAGACACCCATCCCATAAGGAGCACCCACTCAACTACATTGACCTAATCTCCACATCAGATTTGATGTCTTCTACATCTAATTATGGACTTCTTACTTACATTGTTTTCCCTTTATACTCTCATAAACTTGAACACACAAGTAATGCATCCAAAACACCCTTTTGGATCACTCTTAACTTCTAACACATACACAATACATAATCTACAAAAACTTTTTCACAACATCATAAAAATTACTTATAGATCAAGTATACACTCTTTAACATACTTAGCTCTTCAATCCATCCTCTAAGCACACATACTTAATCAGCCTCTAGGGCTTTACTCATTTAATCTACCTCTTTTAGGCTTATTAGGTCCAATAACCTATGAGTTCACATTCATAAACTAGATCAGATAAACATGATTGATCCTCTTTTCTCTCTAATGGTCCTCTCTATACTTTACCTTCTCTTTCAAAGGTTCTTGTACTCAATATCACATCTACTCTTCTCTTTATTCATAAGTCTACACAAATCTATTCAAAAAGCCTATAAACCATCACATATGGTTTCATATTGTATAGATTATTCTTGAATATTATGATCACAACCTTCCTTGTCATCCAAAACACATTCTTCACCCTTAAGTCATCTAACATGGGTCACCTTTAAGCAAAACCATATTTTAAATAGGCCTAAGTCACCTATTAGGTCATATGAAGACCCATTCACATCTTTGACACTTCTCTAAGTGAATTAAGAACATAAGAACACTTTAAAATACATGTAACCATGACACACAATATATAGGTCCTCCTTAAGTTATAACAATAATCACAACACCCTTCTTCTAAAGCTCAATTCACTCAAACAACATTATGTGCACACATCCACCATTAACAAACACATAGTCACCTTTTAAGCCTTTGAACATACTTGATATGATTTATCAAACCTTCATAATCCACAAAAATGGTATTCATGGAGTCTACACCACTTTTGGTAGTTATCTCATCTCAAAACATGAAAATACCATCAAGAAAAAATCAATTGCCCTTCTCAGGTTACTTAGAGAGCATGAATGAACACATATTCAACTTTGGAGATTAATAACTTTGACTATATAAATATTTAGACCTTTAAATGAATATTTCAAGATGAATCTTGAATTCATCTACAAATTTTCTTTTTATTTCAACATCAAATTATAAATAGATCAAAATTTATGGCTCAAAAGCAAACACTGGTCTTTCCTTTGTTAAATTCAAATATGTAAATTCAAATGGTCATAGTTAAACCTCTATCACTTAAAACACATCTCATGATATTTTATTAGCTTGCTAAACTCACACCATTAATATTCTTTGGAAGTATCTCTAACTTTAACTCATAGTGATCCACTATCCAAACATTAAACCTAGAACATGTTGACCTCATCTCATGCTTTTTGGCAATCTTGACCAAATATGCATCATAGATCTCCACAAATTAGCTCAATCTTTACCTTTGCTTAGTTTTAAAAATTAATCACTTAACATCATCTCATGGCTTCCTGATAATTTTAAACAAATTTACTCCATATATCTCTTCGATAGTATCCTAAACTTTAACCACGTTAAACAATTGTCAGCTTAACCTCTTTGACTCAATATGCATCATTGATTTGTATCTGTACAAACACTTGCTCACTATCAGATCCTTACCTAGTCCAAGTCTTTAGCTTTTATAAATTTGGTTTGTATGGTAACCATTGTAATCTTCTTAGAGGGCCAAATTTAAACCTTAATATATTTTTCTATGCTTAATCACATGTCTAGAAATTTAAACCATATGATCTTTTTTCAAAAGGGAATCCATCCATATATTAAGTTTCTCCTAGAACCATAATGCATGTAAAATATGATGCCATTAAACTTCTTACTTAGATATTATTAAACTTAGACATTAATATAATATTCATTTCATGTCTTATATCTATGATGTTATTAAACACACATTATTAGATGTCCTTTGAAAATTTGGCTAAGTATGGGAAAACTTTACAAACTGCCTAAGAAGTCAACTTTGCATAGTTATATCTTTTTCTCTACTCAACTACATGACCTGAAACTTGGACCATAGAAAATTTGGACTAATTTAATCACACTCATATGACCAAATCCCCTTGAATCATCCATATATGGAAATTTTTATGTCATCAAACTACCTACTAAGATTTCCTTACCACAAAAGTAGATATGCCTAGATGAACATAATGAAGAACCAGATGAATACCATGCATTCTTATAATCATTTTAAGCACTCTTGACACCCCATAGGACCTATGAAACATGATATTTAATCTATAACATCCATCAAATTATTATCTAATAATATACTTAAGATCCATGCTTACATACTAGGCCACCGAGCCTATGCTAATATACTATTCACATGTTTATATTCTCTCCTTGAGATGAAACCACATCAACATGCTAGATACAATCTGATAAGCCTCAAAAAACACTTACCTTATTTCATATGCATCCAAATTTTTCCTTTCACAACTTCAAACTCAAACTCATCGTCATCATAATCATGACATCACTACTTTGTCATTACCTTTGACATCAATGCACACATGGCATCAATATTTGACATCAATGACAACACTTGCCAACAATCTCCCCATTTATCATTGATAGAAACATCTTATTTTATTTTCCCTATTTTCCATTAATGATAAAGTGGACTAAATAATCATCAATATCCTCTTAACATAATGAATGTATTAAAATAAACTTCTAGGTGCTGAGGATACCTACATACCTCATATGAAACAATTTTTGCCCCTTTAACATGCCTCAAACTGAACTTGGACAACTTTGATCTTTGGACCTATCAAACTACTCATAGAGCTTAGAAATATCCCCATAAATTTAGACTCCATCTCATGTCATTTATTCTAAGACCATACTTATACAAACATCTCATACATGCTCCATGACTACACTTTTATTTGATCATACATAACGTATGAGCTTAGTCATCCTTTAAGTACCTTCAAACCATCTCCACACTTGCCTTCATACCTTCTTAATTTAGGGTACCTCCATGATTATCAACAGATGAAAAATCTAATCTTAAAATAGGAAAGATACATAAAAACAACTAACAAACTCATTCAAGAATAACCATACCTTTGTTATTTGGAGAAAATGACCAAAGATCACTCTTATCTTTACTAGCTTACTTAGAGGCCTAATAGCCTACTTGAAATTTTAAAACCCCATATATTTATGTGTATGCACATTTAAGACATGAAATTTCATATCTTAATTCCACTCATCTATTCCCTCACTCATGCCAAAAATCATCTTCCAACTCTACTTATGCACCATAGGTCCTTCACAAACTTACTAGGCAATTAACCCTTTATTTACATATATCCTCAATCATGGAAAACACCATAAACTTTAAAATAAATTTGAAACACTTTTTGAGCACCCATTTGGCCATTTCAATTAATTCAATAGCCTAAAACCTCAACCCATTAGGCAAACCACTTTTCAACAAAGACCAAAACACTAGGTTTGTAAAAACAAATGTTCAACATACTATCTTCTAGTCAATGCCATCATTGAAAACTTATTCCACACTTGTAGGTCATTAATTCACACTTATGGACCAAATTTCGAGCTCAGATGCTTTTGGGAACCCATAATTCCTAGACCATGGTTTTTGACTAGCATATCCTTAAGTATAATCTTAAAAACCTGAGAACAAACAAAATTCTCTAATTGCACACAAAAGACCTTCAAGGATTTAAACCACATAGATCACATCTAAATGGATTCAATAGATCTTTCTATGAAATAAAAACATATTGACAAATCATCTTTCATGTTTTGACACTTGGAAACCTCTATACTCTACCTACAGACCGTCATGACTAAAACCCCTAAACATACCTTGAGCACACATACTAGTTGTCTAGATATTGAAATGAACAACTCAAAAATTAATCACCTTTAGATCACTTAACTTCTTCATATCTAAACCATGATTGTAACATCTCACATATTCTCCCCCTCACATCATGCACTTCTTCAAATGATATTCTTGTTCTATAATATCAATTAAAGTTCAATCGGTATCCACCATGATTCCTCTTGCTTGACTAGTGTCTCCTTGAAGCCTAGGTAGAGACACCCTAACCCACAATGTCTTAAAATAATTTGAAACTAGGAGTTGACCACAACTCCTAATATTCCTTCTCCTCCTTGGTCATCTAATACTGATAGTTCTTATTCTTAAGCTTAAGAGAAACAACATGCTCATCCACTACAATATTTTCATTTTATTTTAAGAAAGTATTGGAAATATAAGGAGACAACCAATATTCATGACATAACTTTTCATCTAAAGAAATAATCTTACCACTAAACATTGACAATTGATGTTTTTTGCATGAAACTTATTCCACAATGATAGGGTATTCTTTTGGATTCATGCATTCCTCATAACTAGCCTCAATTAGAATTTTGGAATTTCTTTGAGATTGATTTTAACTAAATTTTGATTCTTCTTTTCTATCTAGATAGATGACAAATTTTCTTGTCATTCCTAAACCTTCTTCATATCTGATTCCTCTTTTTCTTTAGCAAGTAGTCGACCTTGATCTTTCAGCTCAACTAAATTAGTTTTCATGGTTTCTACTTTCTTAGGTTTCCATACCAAGGATTGACCCTTCTTGAGCACACTAGGATGTCCATGCACCTTATTATGACTTGACATTTTACTTATACAATATCTTACAATATGACCAACTTGATGACAACATAAACAAATAACATCATTCATAATTTTTTCTTGATGAATATTATGAATCTTAGCAAACATACCATCTTGTCCTTTAGTTTCATTATGTTCAAGATTCACTATCTTTGGTCTACATACCTAGTTTAATATTTTCCCATGCATTTTAGGGTATAATCTAGAAATATGTTCCATATCATGACAATTATAGTAGACTAAATTATCCATACCTCCAACTGACTAGCTTCTCTTTCTTCTATAGTTTCTTGCCTTATGACCAAACCTATGACAAGCATAACAATTACCATTAAAATATATTTCATAGCTTGAAGCATTTGACTGTCTAATTGGTTTCTTCATTTTCTTTTGACTTGATTTGACTTGTTGTCTTTCATGCTATCATTTTCTTTGCCTTGTTCTGATCTTTTTTGTTCTTCTTTAATCTTGCCTATCTTGACAATAAATTGCTCATGCTCATCCTTCAATGAATCTAACTTGATATTCAATTGGACATTCTCATCCTCTTTAGCTCCCATACTTGAACTTGTAGCATCTCATTAAATTCTAATATATTTGATGGTCTCCTTCTCCTTCTTAGTTTCTTTAGCCATTTCATCCTACATTATACAAGCTTTCTCTTCAATAATATTTATAGAATCAAGATTAGGATTCAACTCATCATGCTCACCTTGATTTTAACTCAATGGAGTCTTCAATTATCTATATTCTTCCTCTTTTGAACTTACATTTGCCTTTGTATCCCTTAATTTATTTTCAATAAAGTTGATCTTCTCTTTATCATCTTTTGATCTTGAGCTTACCTTTTTCATAGACTGGATCAGTTATTGATTCTCCTTTTCAGCTCTCATGGATTTGACTAACAAACTTCCCTCAAGATATATAGATTGTGCTTCAATACATTTGATCATATTACTCCTTTAATTCACCACATGCACTCATGAGTTCAGCTTCTAGATCAAGTTTTTCTTCCTCTCTATCATAACAAACTTCATCATCAAACATGATGATCTTTTCACCCATAGTGTACCTTGTATCACCTTCAAGTGGTTAGATTTGTAATGAATTTCCTACTCTAATACCAATTATTAGATGTAAAATCACTAAGAGGGGTGAATTAGTGATGTAAGATAATTCAACTCAATTCCCAACTCTTATACATTCAGTATACATCAATATTGATCAAGTAATATAAACATGAAAAGACATACATTCAAATCATACATAAGAGAATACATCACATGAACACATCATATATGTGGGAAACCCACTTGGGGAATAAAACCCACTAGATCTTACAATATGTACTATAGTCTTATAAAATAAGATCCAACATTTAGACTAGCACCAATTGATCGAGGAACACCCATCCCTTAGTTTAGTGAGATACCCATCCCACAAGGAGCACCCACCCCGTAGGCAACCAAGAACCCACTCAACTATCTTGATCTAATCTCCACCTCTTATCTAATATCTTTAACGTTTGATTATGGATTTCTCTTACTTTCACACTTTTCCCTTTACACTCTCACAGACTTACACACACAAGCAATGCAACCAAAATACCCTTTTTGATCACTCTTCACTTCTAAGCACATACATAATAAAAAAACTATAATAAATTTTTCACAACATTAGTAACATGACCAATATACTCAGTACACACTCTTCAACCTACTTATCTCTTTAATCCATCCTCTAAGCACACTCACTCAATCATCCTCTAGGGCTTACTCATTAAATCTGCCTCTTTTAGGCTTATTAGGTCTAATAACCTATGAGTTCACATTCATCAACTAGATCAAATAAACATGATTAGTCATATTTTATATTTGATTATCCTCACTAACCTATACCTTTGATTTCAAAGTTTCTTTTACTCAATATCACATGTTCTCTTCTCTTTATTCACAACTCTACACAAGTCTATCTGATAAGCATAGAAACCATCACATTTGGTTTCATATTTTATAGATTCTTCTTTATTATAATGATCATAACCTTTCTTTTCAACCAAAACACATGCATTAAACCTTATGGAATATAACATGGGTCACCTTTAAGAACAATCCTCTTTCAAATAGGCATAAGTCACCTTTTAGGTTCTATGAAGACCCATTCACCTTTTTGACACTTCTTCAAGTAAATTAAGAACATAAAAACACTTTAAAATACATGGACCCATGACACACAATCTATAGGTCCTCCTTAAGTGATAACAACCATCACAACATCCTTCTACTAAAGCTCAATTTACTCAAACAACATTTTGTGCACGTAGCCACCATGAACAAACACACAATCACTTTTAAGCATTTGATCATATTGAATATGATTGATCAAACCTTCATAATCCATATAGATGGTCCTCATTTAATCTACACCACTCGTTGATAGTTATCTCAACTCAAAACATCAAAATACTATGAAGAACAACTCAATTACCCTTATTGAGTTACTTGTAGAGCATGAATGAACACACAACCAACTTTAGAGATCAATAAATTTGACTTTACAAACATTTATACCTTCAAATAAATATTTCCAGATGTGACTTTAAGTCCTATACAACTTTATTTTTTACTACAACATCAAATTCTAAATAGGATGAAAGTTATGGCTCAAAAACCAAGCACGGGTCTTTCCTTCATTAAATTCAAATATTTAAATCCAAACAGTCACAGTTAAACCTCAATCGTTTAAAACACATCTTTTGCTCTTCGCTCATCTCTAATAACTCACATCATCAATATTCTTTAGAATTATCTCAAAATTTAACTCATAGTGCTCCATTGTCTAAACATTAAACCTCAAACATGTTGACCTCATCTCATGATTTTTAGAAATTTGGATCAAATATGCATTATTGATCTTCATAGATTATCCTAATCCTTACCTTTGCTCATTATTAAACATCAATCACATAACATTATATCACTACTTCTTGATAGTTTTTAACACATGCACTTTGTTGATCTCTTTAAGAGTAACCTAAACTTTAACCACATTAAATATTTGTCACTTTGACTCAATATGCATTGTTGATCTGCATATGTATGAACACCCATTCGCTATTAAATCCTTATCTAGTCGAGGTATTTAACTTTGTAAAAATTTGGTTGAGTATGGTAACCACTAAAATTTACCTATGGGCCAACTTTGAACCTTAATAACTTTTTATACACTTAATTACATGTCATAAAATTTAAACCATATGATCTTCTTTCATAAAGGAATCCATCCATACATCAAGTTGCTCCTTGAACCTTTATGCGTGTAAAATATCATGTGATAAAAATAATTACTAAACTTTTATTGAACTTAACATTAATCTCATATTAATTTCACACCATAGATCTATGATGTGATTAAGCATGCATTGTTAGATCTCCTTTGTAAATTTGGCTAAGGGAAAACATTGTAAACTTCTTAAAAAGCCAACTTTGCATAATTTTATCTTTTTCTTTGCTCAACCGCATGACATAAAACTTGGAGCATAATAACTTAGGAATAATGTGATCACACACATATGTCCAACTCCCCTTAACTCATCCATACATGGTAATGATGATGATATCAAATTACCTACTCAAATTTTCCTACCATAGAACTAGCTATGCCTAGATGAACATAATGAAGAACTGGATAAACACCATACATTATCATAAGCATTTTAAGAACTCTTAAAAATCCATAGGACCTATTCAAAATGATATTATCATCTATAATATACATCAACTACCTATATAAGTATATACTAAAGATCTATGCTTACATACTAGGCCATTAGGCATATGCCAACACACTATTCACATGCTTTTATTCTTTGCTTGACATGAAAATACATCAACATGATAGATACAATATGATAAGCCTCAAAAAATAATTACCTTATCTCATATTCATCTAAATCTTGGCTTTCTCACATTTAGGTTCAAACTCATCATCATCATCATGATATCACCACTTTATCATTACCTTTTCATCAATGCACACATGACATAAATATTTGACATTAATTACAACACTTGCCAACAATTCACCCAATATAATAACCTATGTAATCTAAATCATGAAATATATTTAATAATATTACATAATATGTGAAATATCACTCACAATCCTATATAATATCTTGCATACTACCTCTAATGCATGTCAAATTTATAATAATCTAATTCAATATTGTAATACTATATTAAAATTTTTAAAACATCACATAAAAAATTTCCAATATAAAATAATTTGTGCTCAAAAAAATGTGTGTGTGTGTGTGTGTGTGTGTGTGTGTGTGTGTGTGTGTGTGTGTGTGTGTGTGTGTGTGTGTGTGTGTGTGTGTGTGTGTGTGTGTGTGTGTGTGTGTGTGTGTGTGTGTGTGTGTGTGTGTGTGTGTGTGTGTGTGTGTGTGTGTGTGTGTGTGTGTGTGTGTGTGTGTGTGTGTAAATGACTTATGCTCTAAATTAATCCCAATTTGTATGCCCCTTTTTTGAGGTGATGTATGTAGCCTATGAATTAATTATTTGAAGAGAAAATATTTATTTGTATCATATTATATGTGTGTGTGTGTGTGTGTGTGTGTGTGTGTGTATAAATGATGTAATATTTATATGATGACATTATCTAATAATGTCAACACATGTTTTATATTCTTGAATTATATATATATATATATATATATATATAAAATTCAAGAATATAAAACATGTGTTGAAATTATTAGATAATGTCATCATATAAATATTACATCATTTATACATATATGAAACATGTATCTGAAGCCATGTAATTTTCATGTAAATATATTTGTGTGTGTATGTGTATGTGTGTGTGTGTGTGCATGTGCGTGTGTGTGTGTGTGTGTGTGCGTGTGTGTGTGTGTGTGTGTGTGTGTGTGTGTGTGTGTGTGTGTGTGTGAGAGAGAGAGAGAGAGAGAGAGAGAGAGAGAGAGAGAGAGAGAGAGAGAGAGAGAGAGAGAGAGAGAGAGAGAGAGAGAGAGAGAGAGAGAGAAGGTTTAACATAACAAAACTTATATAAGCATTGATTAATAACTACATATAAGATGCATGATATATATTATGGCATCACATAAAAAAAGAATAAGGTGTGATATGAATCATAGAATTACAATATCAATAGATAAATTTTATATATATCCACAAAAATCACATGGAGACACTAAATATCATGGCCAAGAAACACATGATAAAACACAATGTCAAATAGGGTAAAAATTCATGTATAAAATAATCAATGTCATTCAAAGTAAGAGTCATGCATAACATATACATGAAATGAACACCCAATGTAATGTAAATTCATAGAGACATAGTCAAATGTATATATATTTAAAAAATTTAGTACACAATCAAATATCACACCATGTAATATGAAACAAAAATAATTATGCATATATAAAAAAACATTAATCTAAACAATCAATGTTTATCATCATCACATATAGAAAAATACAATATTGAGGAAAATATAAATTTAAGTACTATGAGTAAGATTAAGACATGTGTAACTAGTGTAAAATAACTCAATATGATCAATTTAATGGTCATATAAACATTTAACATCTGTGAAGTGTACCAAGATGCCCCCAATATAATCATGCCTCTAATGTCAAAAAGGTAGCCTATGGGTAAAGGAATGTCTTGCATTAAAATGTTCATGTCATATATGACTTTTATGTCTTTAAAATCACTCATTCATAATTTTAAACTAATTTTCATGTAAAAAATAGATATATAAACTACCATATATGATAAATAATAAATAAGTTGCATATATAAGTAATACATGTTATACATAGGTCTTGGTTTCTTAGTCTTTGAATATTTTGAATATTTGTATTTTTTTTAAAATTTAATGGTTTTGTACTTTTGAAACATTTTAATATGACATTATTATGTGTAAAACCAACATAAATGTGTGATGTTAATATGGTTCTTCATAGGTTTTCCTTAAAGTGAATAAAAATGACAAATGCTTGTGACCAAATTTGTTATGATCACATATGGTCCTAGCTAATATGGTTTGAACTTTACTTTGTTTTCTTTATATAAATTGGTATTATTTTGGTTAAATTTTATAAAAAAATCACCAATTTTAAACTCTTAATTTAAAATATTTTTTTTATGCTTTGTTAAAGTGATTTTGATATATTTTGAGGTGTTATGAAACTTATATACATATGTCAACTAAATTTTTTAGCTCATATAGTCTCTTCGATAATACATTTTAAATAAACATTAAAATATGATATATTTATCTATAAAGTCTACATATATATATATATATATATATATATATATATATATATATATATATATATATATATATATATATATATATATATATGCCATTTAATAAGGATTATCCTCTATGGGTATACAAACACTTGTGTAATACGCATATAAGAAATAAAAATATGATTATGCCAATCCTCACCATGCTTTTAAATTATTTTCATTGATATATTGGTGATTTTATAATTAGTTGCCTCTTAATTTCCATTTTCTTTTGAATATCAAGGATTGGAAAATGTATGATAGATCTTTCATTTAGCAAAAAAACTTAATGTATTATTAGTGAGTGATGACCCATTATCTATTATAATAAATTAGTGGAGCCCAAATGATGAAAATGTATTTATAATTACAAATATACATATATCCTCCTCCCTCATAGTTAATGGTATTGGTATCATTCCTACCCATTTTTAAAAATAATTAGCATATAGAATAATGAAATTGTGACCTCTAATTATTCTAGATTAATCTTGTCTCTCAAGTCAAATCCCTAAAGAGAAATTGGCCATGGGGATACAATAGGTTTTAATTCATCTCAAGTTGTGTGATTAAAATTCCTATTTCACTAGAGTTTTTCACATTCATTTTCATTTTTCATGACCTTATTTCTCTATCATGGGTAAATATTAACCCATCCTTATTAATTTATAAGACATTTCTTTTCCACACATAATTCCACCACATTCACTATTATGTACCTAATGTAGATATTTATTATATTTCTCATGAATCAAGGTAAATTTACTTTAAATTGATATTTAAATAGAAACCCTATGATTATAACATTAAAAAAATCATATCTTTGTAACTTTCATTGTTCATTGCTCAAACAATTTTTTGGGGTTATAGATTTGTGAAAAAAACTATAGATATCACTATCCCAAATGAATTACATACACTATATGTGAATACAAGTACTAGTAAGGCATATAAATCTATTTTCATAATTTAAGGGTGTTATAATCATATTATAATAAAAAAATTCTAACTATCATTGATGTTTGTGTAGGCCTTTTTCCCACTGGGTTTTGCCTACATGGTTGTATTAGCTTGCTTATGGCTCTAGAGGTCATTTGGGTTACTTGGTAATTTTAGTACCACATTCATTAAATGCATGTTTTCTTCCTCTCTCTAACCTATATATGCACCTATCTCCATTTATATTTCTAATGCAGTTAATTTAGGATGATATGGAGTATTTTATTTACTCTCATTCCTTTGTAATATTCTTATATGCATGATTTCATTTACTAATAGCTTTATTGTGATGTGGACTTTCTTGACTCATGAAATCACTCAATCATATGTATTCATTGATTTGATGATCCTAGATACAACTCTTTTATGATATCAAAGTGTCAATCCATATTCATGACTATTTCATTTGTTATGATGTAAGCTTTGTTTTGAAATCTAGAGTTTATTTGCATATTTGTGAGGCAAATTTTTAGAGGGTTTACAAAAAATTCTAGTGTATTTTTTTTGAAATCTCAAAAAATTATAAGGATATTTATCTATAAAATCTATGGAATGGGTGGATCTTGTTTACATTAGTTGCATGAGTTTGGTTGTAGATTTATAAAATCATCTTGATGGCCATCAAGGTCATTATAGATCAGAGTGGATCATCTATGGTTTATTCTCTAATTATAATTTACTTGTTATTCAATTTCACATATTTTATTTTTGTATTTGTAATATAAGTTTTTAAGCTATAGATATATAAGCCAAAATATAATTTTGCTAATGTCAAATAAATAGCCTACCTAAGATAAATGACTTACCATCCATCATATGGTTATCCAGTGTGTTTGGTTGAAAATTTAGTTAAGGTTGAAATGATCTAAATGATGGTACATCTACCAATTCAACTATTTATGTGGAGGGAAGATGTTAATTTTTTATTTTATAATTCTATCTATGACCTCCAAATGTCTCTCTACTACATAATATCCTAATCTTAAATGATGTTAGATATCTATGAATATGAAATATTTGAAGACATGCATGGTTATACAACCTATGCTTAGATAATGGTGATTCAAATCTTGACATTTGGGTTTTGGGTGACATCACCTTGAATGGATTATGATAGCCTAAACTTCCACAACATCCTTCACCATGACCTACTTTCTATGTGAATTTACTCTTGAAAAATACTACCTATAAAATAGCCTTGATTTATTCATTTTTAATGTACCATTCTTCTAATTCGTACGACTGGCCTCTCATGAAATCCATGAGGACATGTAGTGACCAACATGGTAAATAGATGGTAACATAGACATAATAGCTAGATTGGTGGTCTATCTAATATACATGGCCTATGCAAGGATATTTTTGAACCTCTATGGATTGATAAATAATTTTTAACTCCTTAAAATAGTAGCACACCCTAGGAGGCTGTCTACCTTGACATGATCTATGTTGCTCACTCATCTCTCTAATGGCATTTTGAAAATAAATATCTAGTAGAGGTGAGCATCAATCATGTGTTGAGAGGATTTTGATCTGATAATGGTGAATATACATTCATTCTTCTCTCTCAAATATTTTAGACCTACACTAATATTTTCTCCAACAACCTACCATTGTCTTCATATAGCTAGTTAAAACCCTCCATTGGTGACACTACTAGTCTTCTCTTTGGTTTGATAAGGAAAATAAAACTTAATTTGGTGCCCAAATTTTCTTTGTAAATTTAAAAAGATAAAACCTAAAAACATTTCCACAAAAAAATTAAAAATTAAAGAATTTTTTAATTTTATGTGAAATATCTTTTATTTTTTAATTAAACACTTTCAAAACTATGCCCTTTTCCTTAAAGTGCATGTAAGGGTGTATGTGAAAACTAGTTTTTCTTTCTAGTTGGATTGAGGAAGACCATGGTTTCATGCCAATTCCAATGAGTGGCTAAAATTCATATTTTATCATGCACAAGGGTACTTTTTTTAAGTTTCAAGTGCAAGTTTTTAGTCAATAGACTATTTACGAGAAATTGTATTATTAATATCTTACAAATGATAACTCAAAAGTAAGAACCATATTTTAAAAAAGTGTTTATTTTTTTATTACCCATGCATTTGGATAATTTAAATTTAAAATTCACTACTTTATAAAGTGCCAAAATTTGGGGGGCAAAAGGGGCTACCTGCTAATTGTCTAGGCATTTATTGTGGGGCATGCATTATCTCTTGCACACATTCAATTTTTTATAACTATTACTTGTGCCCATTTAGTGAATACTTGCACATATTTTGTATTCTTTGATGCATTGTTTGTAGATCCTGATGTCCATTTGAGCATGCATTATCACTTGTACACAGATTGTTCTCACTTGATTAGACTCATTTTTGGCATAGTCCAAAGTCCATCTCTAGAATGTGCACTATTATTCTAGATGAGGAGAGTTATTTCATCTCTAGTGATCCTTCTTGGGAAGGACAACTATGTTTCATGGAATACTTACATTGAATACTTGATTACACAAAATAATCATAATTCATTCTTATATCAATTGATTCTTGCACCCATTGATCTTATTCAGTTCAATAAGTAGGCCAATACTTGTGATAATGTTTTTTACACTCTATTAATACATGTTTCCATGGATATTCATTACCATTTGTGATATATAGAGTGTCCATGTAATGTTTGGAGCATCCTATAGAGTCTTTTTGGTGATCTTATTGAGATTTATATCACTCCTCCTCCTCCACTTCTTATAGTCTCTTCAGATAAAGTTGTACTCTCACCTCCTCTTTTTATTTCCTATGATGATACATATATGGTGGATAGTTTTCTTCCTTTTATCAAGACCCTACTATAGGATGATATTCTACTAGACCTTAGTTATCCTATTATAGATTATACTTTTGTTCCTATGCCAATTATTTATCTTCTAGAGTCTTTAGAGCCTTGCACTTTAGAGGACTCCACTATTTATAGTATGAGTACAACTATTATGAGCATCAATGACTAATCTCTTCCTATGGACTTTATTTCTTCAGTTGGTGAGTCATGCTTCACTCTTCACATGGACATTATTTCAATGAATGTTCCATGTCATTATTCTGACTAGTTCACTTTAGTGGTATTAATTTTAGATTATATGCACATTCTTTCTAGATCTATGCCACATATATCATTTGGACCAAATTTATAGATATTTAGACTACTACCTTCATCTTCCATTGTGGAAGGGGTAAACTTTTAGTACACACATTAGCTTATTCCTTTACAAAAGGGAAGAAACATTATTTGACGTGGATGGAGCTTCTATAGTATTTAGGTAGAGGATCTTATCATTGACCTTTCTCCTCTTATGATTTGTACTTAGAATATTTATTACTTCAACATCATCATTGGGGGGGATCTTTTAGTTTACTCTTCTTCTTTTCTCTCTTTTGGAGGGATTTTTTTTCATTGGGCTTTCTCTTCTCTATGTATGAGGGATTGAATTATACATGGGTATCTTATTAGGCCTTGTTGTTGGGACCCATTTTTTGTATCATCACCTACCTAAACTACATTTATTAGGGGGTATTGGTGTAGGCCTTTTTCCTAGTGGGATTTGCCTACATGGTTGTATTAGCTTGCTTAGGGATCTAGACATCATTTAGGTTACTTGGGAAGATTAGTCCCATATTCACTAGAATGTGTGGTTTTTTCCTCTCTCTAACCTATATATGCACCTTTATACCTTTAAATTTCTAAGGTAGTTAATTCAAGATGATATAGAGTATTTTATTTACTCTCATTCCTTTATAATATTCTTCTATGCATGATTTCATTTACTAGCAACTTCATTGTGATGTGCACTTGCTCAACTCGTGAGATCACTCCATCATATACATTCATTAATATGGTGATCCTAGATACAAATATTTAAATTTATGTCAATAATAAACAAATAAGTTGCACTAGCCATAGAATCTACATGGATATTATCTTTTGGAGGTATGTTCTCAAGCATAATTATATCAAAATATGTCATTAGTCACCATATCATTTATTTTCATGAGATAAAATTTTACTCTCTTTTGTTATAGAAATATAAAACATTATTAACTATGGTTTAGAATCTATATTTTTTATATAATTTATGAATGATGTGTAAATCAAGAATTAGTGCCTCAGATTTTCCTATATTATTTATTCATGAATAATCTAAGTGATATGTGAATGAAACATGCTACCCCATGAAGAGTGATGATAACTATTTTGATCAATCACCTATGGTGTATTTAGATACATTAAAGTACATAGTTAAAGTATCATCATAAATATTATATGCAAAAATATCAGCTCTAAAATTATCATCAATTAGTTTTGTGTCAACTGGTAGTGTTGTAGCTAACTAATATGTAATTACTTGTCCTTTTATATATTTTTAAGATATGAACTTTAATTTTAATTCTATAAATATAATTACCCATTTATTTACATTTATTAAAAAGTTTTTTCATTATGGGTAAATTTAGAAAATCCACCTTTATGATGACATTTGTTTCATTATCAAGCATATAGTGTCAAACTTTTTATGATGTGAAAATAATGGCTAGACATAGATTTTCCCTTATGCTATAATTTATTTCATAATCCATTAGTGCATGGTTGTTGTAATTTTTAGAGGTAAAATCACTAAGAGGGGGGAGAATTAGTGATTCAAGATAATCCAAACTTTTATTTCAATACTTTTAAATCCTTAAACAGTCACCTTAAGCTTGTACATACAAGCAATGCATCCAAAACACCGTTTTGGATCACTCTAGATGTCTTCACTCATCCTCAATCTTCAAACCTAGAATTACACTATTATAACATCAAAATTATGAACTATAGGTCATAAAAACAATCCTAAAAATATTATTATCTTTAATCCATTCACTAATCACACTCAAACATCACTATTACTTCACATATCTTCACTAGAAACCATCACCTTTGATTTAGCTCGTTATAGAGTATACTTTTTTATCACCATCTTGGTCAACCATAATACTTTCCTTAACTATTAAGGCTTATATCCCAGTAATAAATATCTAAATACCACATTCATAGGTTGACCATATCATCCATGGGTCACCCTTTATCAATTACACCTTTAAATTGGGCCTTAATGGCCCTTATAGGTCTCATGGAGACCTATTCATCCATTTAGCACATTACCAAGAAAAAATAAGAACACAATACAACCTAAAATCCCATAGGTCCTTGACACATGACCCCTAAGACAACCTCAATTGCTTATATTCACCCCTACTCACCCCTACATATGCAAAACCTATCAATCATTTGCCTTCTTCACAAAAACATCATGAATAAACAAATAGTCAACTTGTGAGCATTTGTTCATATAGAATATTGATTGGTCAAACCTCCAAAATACACATATATCATCCTCAAGGAGTATAAAACACTCTCCAATATATATTTTATCTTGAAACATCCAAACGATATAAAAAAAACTCAAATATCCTTCATAGGTCATTTATAGAAGATAGTTAAACCCTCAATCAACTTTAGACCATAATAAATGTAGGTGTAAGACTAGTCCAACCTCCAAATTATTTTTCATGGATTTCCCTTGAAATTTTATACCACTTTTCTTTTTATACCACCATCAAATTCATCAAAAATAAAAATTTATATAAAAAATAGTGAGGATTGGTTTTCCATTATAAATTCAAATATTTTAATTCTAATGGTCACTTTTTAATAAAAATTTGGCTAGGTATGGAAAATAGAGAAATATGCCTAGGTAGTCAACTTTGAAACATTATATATTTTGATACACACATATTCATGACTTGAAACTTAGACCATATGATACTAGCACAAAAATGATCATATCTATGTGACCAAATCCTTTTGACACTTCCACCCTACAAATGTTGACATCATCAATCTGCTCACTCATCTTGATTTGCCAAAATACCAACTAGGAATAGATGAACATAATTACCATAAGGATGATCCAATTACAAAAACATCACTTCCATACACACTCAAATCACTTCATAAAACCTCTAAAACATGATCACATCATTAAATACATCCATCAACCTGCCTTTCCAACCAAACACCGAAGATCCATGCATGACTATTGAGTCACACTTTGTCATTGGCTATCTATCAACATTAACACCTCATGGAAATTATTGGACACATTTTATACATAATTTAAACACTTCAATAATCTTCCCCTTTGTTATTGATTTCAATAATAACACAAAGCTTATTCACACACTCCTTCATTTGCAAACACTTTATCCTCCTTTGACATAATGTCAAAATGGGATTAATTGATGATATAGAGGAAATAAAAATTTGAAAATTAATTAAAAACAACATCAATAATGGAACTCCTATGAAATATAATATAAACTCCCTTATCATTATGCATACCATTTTTTACCAAATCTTCACAGTCTTGCTTATTGACAACACACCATCTTGACCATACCCTACTATATGAAAAATAAACACACAATACCAAGAAAATGGGAGTGATAAAAACTTAATAGTATTGAAAGGTAATCCCCCTAATTCTATTGAGTTTAGGATCCTCTCAAACACTTTCAGACCATCTCCAACCATGAAAAAATTTCATGATTGCCTTCAAAATTTCTTTTACAAGTCAACTCCATGATCACCAATAGATTTTAAAGACATTATAAAAACATGAAATATGTTAAAAATATATTTAAAAACTCATATGAGAATAATAATACATTGGTATTTTGGAGATAATGATCAAATAGTTCATTTGTTCATACTTGCCTTACCTAGAGGCCTAGTAGCCCTACATGAACCTTACAGAGCCCATGACTTTTGTGTATATACTTTCATGGCTTGAAATTTTATATTTGGAGTAAAATAATATTATCCCTCATTTTTGACAAAAATAATCAACTATCTCTTCATTTTATCCATAGCTTATTCATAAATTGACTTGCTAATTAGCCCTCCATTTACATAAACCCTTATCTATAAGACAAACTACACACGTCTAGATGCCTATAAAACACTTTTTAAGCACCATTTTGTCCATTTCAATGTATTAAGTAGACTTAGGTCTCAAATTACTTTGGAATTTCACCAACTCACATGGTGCAAAAACTAGGGCATTGAGAACAAAAACATCAACTTACCACCTTTCAATTAATGCTAGCTTTTAAAATGTCCCTCACACCTTGAGGTCATCAATACACACTTCTAGACCATTTTTTTAGGTTAGAATCCTATGGGAACCCATAAAACCATGAAATTATTTTTAGCCTTCTATCCCTTATGCACAGACTATGATACCTAAGAGGCATCAAAAATCTTTATCTTGTCCGTAAAGAACCTTTAAACCCTAAAACCACCTAGAGCATACCTAAATGAATTCAACACATCTTATATTTACCATGGTAGCCTTTTTATAATTCAATATCACTTATTTCACTTATGGACATCAAATTCAACTAGCCCTCACACTTGGTTATCTTCTTAGACATCAAAAGCATCAAATTTGCAAGATTAACACTCACTAGGTAGTGAACATTGACCAAAATGGTTAAATGGAACAAATGGTCATTAATGACTCCTTTGAACAAAATAGAACATGAAAACATTTCGAATACAATTGGGAAAATCTTGTCCACACTCCATACCAACTTTACCTTCATACTTCATGATTTGACCTATTAAACCAAGCATCAAAATTTGACTAGATTTTTATTTTTAGGATTAATGTCCCTAAATGGGTTTCTTGAATATTTACATCACCAACCACTGGAGCAAGACTATGAACTTGTTTCTCCCCCTTGAACAAAGACCTTTTATTATCATCACAAGTCTTAAAAATAAAATATCATCAATTTTTCATTTAAAAGGCATTGGTCTTAAAGACCAATCAATAATTCTACATACCTCTAATCCAAACTGGGATCTTGTACATCATTTAGATCATAAAAACTTGATTCCACAAATAAAACATGTCTCTTAAGAATCATAGGTAGAGATACCCATCTGCTTTAGAGGAAATAAATGTTCTAAAACTCAATAGACTCCCATGTTTCCATGCTTTTTCTTGACTTGTAGTCCTGCCTCATCATCAATTTGGCTTTGACTGAGTTCTTAGCTTTATTCTTTCCTTTTGACTTAGAATTTTAATTTTGATTGATCTTATTGTCCATTTGGGTAGATAAGTCTTTTTTTTTTACACTTGAACTTATTCCCTATTTTGTCATAACAAACAATCCGTTTTGGGCTTGTTTTTCATTCACCTCCTTAGATCTCCATTCATTATATTTCCTTTTCTTCATTTAAGATTGACTTTATTTGAAGTAAAATGCTGATCATTCTTGTAAAACCTTGCTATGTGACATCTCTCTTAACACTTGTATCAAACCATACTCCTTAAGAAAAAAATCTGAGTTTTAAGATGTTTAGTGATATCATCATTCTCCTTGATTTCATCTCTCAAACTTTCTTCAAAAAACCTAATTTTCTCCTCAAGGATGCTTGTTTTCTATTCTTGCCTTGTAGATGCTTCAAAAATATTGATCAAGGATGCTTGTTTTCTATTCTTGCCTTGTAGATGCTTCAATTTTTCCATGGTATTTATATATTTATATTCAATAGTGACTTGATCATCTTCTTCCTCTAAGCTATCTCCACCAAAGATATATTTGCCTAAAGATAATTCACCTTTATCATCCCCAAGAGCCATGAATAATGTCTCCTTGTCTTCATCATGAGATGACTCATCACTATCTAATTTGTTTCCTTCTTCTTCAATAGATGAGTCACTATCTTATTCATGGTAAAGAATCTTACTACCTTTGTATGAATCCTTATTTACACTTATTTATTGAATATATTTTTTACTTGTTAGGACCCTCAAATTTATTGTGCTCATCCCTACGATATTCTTTATGAGCTTCCCTATGTTTAGGATTGCCTCTATCTAGACACTTAGCTACAAAATGACCAATTTTACCACATGAAAAAATTTAAAAGGAATCTTCCCCTCACACTTACCATATCCTGCATTCAATTTCCTTTAAATCATGGCTTCAATTTCATCTTCATTAAGATCAAAGTCCTCAATACTTAACTTGCTCTTATTGGTTTTTATCTCCTTGATCACCTTGAAGGTTGCTTACTTTTTAAGAGGTCTATCCTCATTGATTCTCATCTCATAGGTAGTAAGGATGTCATGAAATTCAACCATCTTCATCTAAGTGATATCATGACTTTTTTCTACAATAAATACTTTTAAGTCAAATTTGAGGGTGATAAACCTTAATACCTTTTGTATTATAGTATATTCCTCAATCTCATCTCTAAGACCACTGATCATTTTTACTATTTCATCAACCCTTAGAAGATAGGATTCCACAATGTCTTCTTACTTAATTTTGAAGACCTCAAATTGCCTTTGTTAAGTCAAAAAATTATCCAAAATAACCTTTAAATCCCCTTCATAGATAATTTTCAATTTGACCCAAATTTCCTTAGTAGATTTGTAATGGATTACCTTGGTGAACTTAGCCTCTGATAGGCCACAAATGATAGCATTCATAGTTTTAGAATTTATCTCACTCAACTTCTTGTCAATTGTAATAAGTTAGAGTAGATGGTGTAGTATAACCATCCATAATTGATTACTAAATATAAAACCCTATAAAAATGATGTATGTCCTCATACTTTCACTCTAAAAACCATAGCTAGACCCATTAAATAGTGGTGTTTTCTTTGTAGATAAACTCTACATATGTTGACTTGCTATATTATACCTTGGATCACCTTCAAGTGGTTAAACTTACAATGAAGGTATGACTATAATACCAATTTCTAGAGGTATAATCACTAAATGGGGGATGGGTGAATAAGTGATGAAATATAATCCAAAATTTGATTCAAATGATTTAAAATCCTTAAACAATAACCTAAAGCTTGCACATATATTAAATGCATCCAAAACACTAGTTTGGATTACTCTAGACCTTTACTCTCATACTTAATATTTAAACCTACAAGTATGCTATTATAACATCATAATTATGACCTATAGGTCATACACACACTCCTCAACCTATTATCCTCTTCAATCCATTTACTAATCACACTCAAACTTCACTATTACTTTTTATATCTTCACTATAAACCATCACCTTTGATTTCTCTCTTTTTAGAGTATACTTGTTCATCACCATCTTGGTTAACCATAAGACTTTACTTAAGTCTTAATTATTTTATCCTATTTAGACATAGCTTAATACCACCTTCATATCTCATAAATATCATCCATGGGTTACCCTTTAGTATATATACCTTTCAATTAGGCCTTAGTATCCCTTATAGGTCTCATGGAGACCTATTCACCCCTTTAGCACATTATCAAGAAAAACTAGGAAAACAATACCACATAAAATCCCATAGGTCCATGAAACGTGAACCCTAAGACACCCTCAATTTATTACATTCATCCCTACTCACCTCTTCATATGTAAAACTATCAATCATTTTCCTTCCTCATAAAAACATCATTAACAAACAAAGAGTCAAATTGTGAGCATTTTCTCATATAGAAGATGGATTGTTCAAACCTCCCAAATCCACACAAATCATCCTCATATAGTAAAAAACACTCTCAAATATATATTTCATCTTGAAACATCCAAAAAATATCAATAAAAACTCAAATATCTTTCTCATATTATTTGTAAAATATGGTGAAACCCTTAGTCAACTTTGGAACATAATAAATTTAGTTGTATGACTAGTCAAACTTCTAAATTATTTTTCTTGAAATTATCTACAAATTTTATTTTTATAACACCATAAAATTCATCCAAAATCAAAATTTATAGCCAAAATATTGAGGATTGGTTCTCCTTTGTAAATTCAAATATTTGATTTCCAATGGTCATTTTTTTATGCAAATTTGGTTAGGTATGGAAAATAGATAAATATGCCTGGGAAGCCAAATTTGCAACATTATATATTTTGATACACACATACTCATGACCTAAAAATTAGACCATATAATCTTGGCATAAAAATGATCAAATTCATGTGACCAAGTCCTTCTAACATTTCCACATGTGTAAAATCAGACATCATCAATTTGCAAAAGACCAACTAGGCCTAGATGACCATAATGACCACAAAGATGATCCAAATGGAAACCTATGACTTCCATAATCACTCCAATAACTCCATAGGACCTTTGTAACATTATCAAATCATAAAATACATCCATCAACTTACCTTTCCAACCAAACACTAAAGATCCATGCATGAATATTTAAGCACACTTTGTCATTGACTAGTTAGAAACCTTGACACCTTATAAACACTCTTTATCACCTCATGGACATTATTAGACACCTTAAATACCTCATTGTAAAAACATAAATAGTAATATATTACAAAATGTTTATGATCATTATTGTATTATTCTAATAAATCCCCTAAATTTGTTATTAGTTTTCATTGCTATGAGAACATCATTCGATTAGATCTCACTACATTCAGGTGAGGTTGATACGAACTTTGTTTGATCAGATCTCACTACATTTGATTAGATATCACTACGTTCTTTAATATTTATAATTTTTTATTTGTTAGTTATTTTCTTTCCAAACACTCTGACTATAACTTATTTCTTTAACTCATTTCCCCATAAGGACCTACAAGTCTATCACCTGTAGGCCTATCACCTATAGGTCTTCATTTCACTTATATAGGATCCAAAGAAAAAATATTATGTCCTTTGATAATTTAATTATTTTGAAACACTTGTATCATCATTTATAGTCTTTCAATACTCCTAGACCTCTTTGCCAAACATTATATCTCTTCAAGTTTGTCCATTCACATGTACAAACTATGTATATAGCTAGATCATGTTCAAGGCATATACATTAAAATTAGAGTTTATCCACTCATTCATGTATCTTGATGATATTACATATAAATATTTAGTTTGAAATTAATGTATATGATTCTTTGAAATACTTCTCCATGGCTTGAACACTTCATAAAAAAACCATAGACCTCATGAACACTCACCTACAAGTATATAAACTTGTGGGTGGTTAGAACACATATAAACTTTGTTTAATAGTAAAATTTGATATTAATTATAATTATTTTTCCTTTAAACCTTATAAATATGATCCTAATATGATATTTGTTGTACCCAAAAAATATCACTCATTTTTGGGACAACATTTGAACTATTTTGGTCTTACTGACCAAAATTGTCTCTTCCCTTTTCAATTGGGCATGCAAATTCCTCATTTTTAGGCTTAAATCTATGGACTCTATAGGTGGGTTCAATCAAAAGAATCGGTTTCTAACACTTGGTCATTTTTAGGATTGGTTCAGTGCCTTGGTTCAAAAAAAATGTTCAAAAGTGGGTTCAAGCAGTACGTTCAACATTTGGTTCATCCTTTGGTTAAATTAAATGGTTCATCAATCGGTTCAAGGCTTCATTTGAACCATTGAACCAAAACATGGTTCAACGGTTGGTTCAAGTGACAAAGTTCAAAGGAGTGCCCCAAGAGTCAAAGACACAAGTGCCCTTGTGAAGGGAATTCCTATGGCAAAAAGTGACCATGGCAAACAAACGGATCAAGACAAAAGCCCAACAGAATCCCATGGATGCTGCCAAGTATCGACGACCGAGCCTCACTAAACTTTGTTCTTGTGAATTGGTATATATTGCCATGTGTCCCTCTTGAAGCTTGTCAGAAGCCTCTAAGTGTCAATATCTATAGTCTCTTCCCTTAGCTTCACTATTTCAAACAAAGACCATGGTGGACTTAGGGATGAGTGACTAAATGAATCAAAATGTGCCAAGTGTCTGCATCTACATGACTAACAAATGTATTCAGACCATGCCACATGCCCCTTGTAAAATTTAGTGGAAGCTAACAAGTGTCAATCTCTGCAATTTCTCCCTCCTACTTATTATTTTCATAAAGATTGTGGTGGACCCCCAATGAGCTACTGAAGAAAGCAAAACATACCATGTGTCATCATCCGCTTGACTCTCCAAAGACAAGCAAAAGTTGCCACCTTTTCCATTATAACTATGTGGAGAGTGACACGTGTCTGCATCCATGATTTTTTATTTCTAATAGGTTTTAAAGCTTCTATCAATAAACATTTCTCAGAGTCCCGTGGAAGTTGCCACATGTCTTCACCTATTTAGCAGCAGAATGTGCCATGCATCAATTGCTAAAGACCAATAGAAAGTGACTAAGTAATAGAGCATCGAATTGAATCTAAGACCCAATTCAAATAACCATAAAAGGAGGAATGATGAAGGATCAGATCACCAGGTGGACATTGAAAGATTTAAACTTTTAATAGCATGACTTGTTTCTCTGCATTGAGAAAAGCAAATGGGTAGATGCCCCTAAGTTCCAGCCTACCGTCTTAACAGATTTCAATGCAACATGATGTGCTACTATTCCTAAGTCCTTCTTGAAGAGGCTATATAAGGGACTCTCTTCTATTGTAAAAGGTATCTATTTTTTGATAATAAGAATGAAACTCTACCCAAATTGAAAGACACTTCTAAGACTTTAAACTCAGTTTGTTTATCATATTTTGTTATTGGAATAAGAAAGCAAGTGGTTTTTTAGGCTTTGTGTTATAATATCTTTGTTGTTGAGGAAACTATTCTTATGTCTTTTTCCTTAATATATCTTCTATTCCTTTAATTTAACAAGCAAAATTAGTGACAGTAGTCAGAAAGGTGTCCTAAAGAGTCAAGTGTGGAGAGACTTTGTGCCCCCATTATTGCCTTTAGTGTGTTTTATTTTCATTTCTATGTAAAGGACCTTGGGATGAATTTGTGCCCTCATTGTCCTTCGTATCTTACTCTTGATCAATCTAGGTGAAGACTTTGTGCTACATCTCAATTTGTTGGTTATTACATTCTTTTTTACATTTTCCTGTTACTACCTGGAGTATTCTTGTGGCTTGCTAAATAGTATTTCTGAAAGAAGAGGAGTATTTTCTATCATTTTACTTAAGTTTATCCTTTGATCCACACACATCATCTCTAAAGAAAGAGAGATGGATGGTTTTCCCTACCCTTGAGTATTATTTTCTATATATATATATATATATATATATATATATATATATATATATATATATATATATATATATATATAGCATATCTATAGGGAACCTCCCCTTGATGAGAGGAGAGATCAGTCCCCTTCTAATGTGGTAAACCTACACATTTGGATGACTAATCTTCTTTCTTTGGCTAATCAGACCTATTTTTTTATGAGTACGTTGATCGACAAAATATTCAACCAATAGTTTTTGGTGACTTCATTGGGGACACAGTAATTTTGTACAATTTGGAACCTCAAGTTTCAGATTGAAAAATCACTTGTGTCTTACCCATTATCATTATCACCTTATCCATTATAGAGTCTGGTGACTCTTATCTAGGTCTTACCCATTATCCATTTATAGCCTTACCATTTTCATCCATTTCCATTATATTATCTGGTCTACAAAACTAGAGTTGTTGGGAAAGAAAGCGCAATTTGAAGCCTCAAGCTTTAAGTTGAAGCAGGGCCAATTTATTTTCCATTTTTATCCTATAATCTGGAAACTCCACTCAGATGTATTATCCCTATTATTCATAATCCAATCATGGCATTTTGAGGTCCTTGGGGTAACTCTTTTGGTCCACTTAATCTAACTCCACCCCTGCATGAGCTACCACTCAGTTCAAGGAAGAATTTCCCCAAATTCTTTGGTGATGGAATATTCCACCCTAATGAACACATTATAGCCTTCACCATAGCCTATGGTGTGATAGGGGTAGAATTTGAAGATGTAGTATTTAGGCTTTTTGTGGAGACCCTATAAGGTACTACTACAGATTGGTTCTACCATCTGCAAGCTAGATCAGTGAGTAACTGGGATACACTCAAAGCTAAGTTTGAAGCCAGGTTCAAACCTGTAAAAGATGTGCATGCCTTGCTAGCCCAGCTCACTCACATGAAGAAAGAGCCCCATGAACCTATGAGGGAATTCATTGCCAGGTTCAACAAACTAAGGCATAGGATTCCCATGGTCACCCAACTGACATCTCAAAATCTCATGTGCTTCTTCATCAACTCACAGCTACCTAAAGTGAGTTTTTTGTTGAGACGGGCTAGACACATAGACCTTGAGGCTGGTCAAGACTTGGCTACTGAGCTAGAAGATGACCTTATCTTAGCAGGAAAGATAAGGAGAGATCTTAACAAAGTTAAACCCTCTTCATCTTTTGAATACTCACCCATAATAACCATTGACCTAATGGTACAAAAGCTAGCAAATGAATTGCTAGCCTTGAAAAGGCAAATGGCACAAGGTATGTCTTCTGCTCCTCTATATAGAATTGCACCAAGGAGGACATTCCCTAATTAGCCATATCAAGGCAATGCTGGCAGAAGTTAAGGGCAACCAAATCATCTTCCTCCCCCACAGAGAAACCTTACCCTTGAAGCATCTCCAACCAACTCAATAGTTAGATATTTAGAAATAGAACATGCTTCCTATTTCCAACCTGAGTTCAAGCAATAAAATGGCACTGATCTCTTCAGGGAGGATCAAGAAGAATCAGTTGGTGACTCCCACATTGGTTTCTTGAATTACCAAGATGAACCTAGAAGTGAAGGTGAACCAGTCAAAGGATCATACACCATATTCACCAAGTCCAAGAATCAGTCAATACAACAAGCTAACAAAGAGAAGATAGAGGAGTGACCCCAACTAGTAATTTCAATTATTGAGTAGAGAACCCCTCTTCCTTTTCAATCAAATGACCCAATTATTACCAAAGAAGTAAGTACATCAAACATCTTTGCACCTTCTACTTCAACTTTGTAAACCAGTTCTCCCCCTCTCAAAAATCAAAAGGATGAACTCCCATCCTCTCTTCCAAATCCATTCCAGTCATTTGGCATGATTGATCATGTCAAAAAATCCAAAATTTAGATGACTGAGTTTGAATCCCTACAAGTCAATCCTGAGCAATTGGACATTGATGGAGAACCAAGTGTGGACCTATCTAAGGACAAAATTGTGGTCACCCAAACATCAGCCCCTATAGCTCAATTTTTTTTTGAACCTTCAGGTAGGGGTAATTACTTCTTGACCATGGATGATGCTCCTATCTCAGCTGATGAAAGTCCTGTGGCTGACAATCCAAGATCTGATTCAAACAAGGTATTAGAAGAATTAGTAGGGTGCAGTATAAATCAAGAAAGATCTTCCATCTCTAATGAAGAGAAATCTGATAAAAGATTAGCTTTTGATGATGCTTGGATCTTGGAATCTGATGGCAACATTTCTTCCATAGCTAGATATAGATCTCTTTTGCTCAAATTGAACACTGGTCAGGGTGAAGAGGTCAAACTCCTTCACATCAAAGGAGATGTTGAGCTGATGGTTTGTCAAGGGTCGAATGCTGACAATCAAAGCATGTGCTAGACTAGACCAATAGAAAAACAAGTTATGATGGTGGACCATACTTTTGCAAATTAAAATCAGGCAAAGGAACCCTTTGTAGGGAGAACAAGGAGTTATGGTTTTTAGTTTGAAGACCATGTCCTGCCACGGAACAAGAAAAAGAAAAAGCTGAGAGGAAGACACAAAAAATTGGTTTCCTGGTGGAGAGATCCATTTGGTAGTCACCATTTGTGGGGAAAAAATGTCTTCTTATTGGTTTACGAAGATGGCACACTCTTTTCTCTACCTCACAATGGGTAGTATCTGAAACACTTCAACTCTTGAAGTATCAAATCATTGCATCTATATATATGTATATTTGTATAGTTTTTAATTCTATTTTGTTTTATTTATTTCTATTTTTGATGCCTTTCATTTCTGGGTAGCATGACTCCATAACCCAATGGCATACTTGAAGACACTGGAGATTCTAGATTCTACTCCCTTTAATTCTTTTTACAATTGATAGAAGTTCCCCAACTGGAGCCAGCTATTGTACCTAAATAATATCACTCATTTTCGAGACAAGATTTGAACTATTTTAGTCTTACTAACCAAAATTGTCTCTTCCCTTTTCAAAAATTGTCTTGGGCATTCAAATTCCTCATTTTTAAGGCTTAAATCTACAAACTCTACAGGTGGTTTCAATCAAAAGAATTAGTTTCTAACACTTGGTCATTTTTAGGATTGGTTTAGTGCCTCGGTTCAAACAAAAATGTTCAAAAGTGGGTTCAAGTAGTAGGTTCAACATTTGGTTCATTCTTTGGTTCAATCAAATGGTTTGTCAATCAGTTCAAGGCTTTGTTTGAACCATTGAACCAAAACTTGGTTCAATGGTTGGTTCAAGCGACAAAGTTCAAATGAGTGCCCCAAGATTCAAAGACACAAGTGCCCCTATGAAGGGAATTCCCATGGAAAAAAGTGACCAAGGCAAACAAACAGACTGAGACAAAAGCCCAACAAAATCTTGTGGATGCTACCAAGTGTCGATGGCTAAGCCTCACTAAACTTTGTTTCTATGAATTGGTAGATATTTCCATGTGTCCCTCTTGAAAGCTTGTCAGAAGCCTCCAAGTGTCAATATCCATAGTCTCTTCCCTTAGCTTCACTATTTTGAATAAAGACCATGGTGGACCTAGGGATGAGTGACTAATTGAATTAGAATGTGCCAAGTGTGTGCATTTGCGTGACTAACAAATGTATTCAGACTGTGCCACATGCCTCTTGTAAAATTTAGTGGAAGCTAACAAGTGTCAATCTCTGTAATTTCTCCCTCCTACTTATTATTTTCATAAAGATTGTGGTGGACCCCCAATGAGCTACTGAAGAAAGCAAAACATGCCATGTGTCATCATCCACTTGACTCTCCAAAGACAAGCAGAAGTTGCCACCTTTTCCATTGTAACTATGTGGAGAGTGACACATGTCTGCATCCATGATTTTTAATTTCTAATAGGTTTTAAAGCCTCTATCAATAAACATTTCTCAAAGTCCCATGGAAGTTGCCACATGTCTTCACCTATTTAGTAGCGGAATGTGCCATGCATCAATTGCTAAAGACCAATAGAAAGTGACTAAGTAATAGAGCATCGAATTGAATCTAAGACCCAATTCAAATAACCAAAAAAGGAGGAATGATGAAGAAGGATCAGATCACCAAGTGGACATTGAAAGATGTAAACTTTTAATAGCATGATTTGTTTCTCTACATTAAGAAAAGCAAATGGGTAGATGCCCCTAAGTTCTAGCCTACCTTCTTAATAGATTTTAATGCAACATGATGTGTTACTATTCCTGAGTCCTTCTTGAAGAGGCTATATAAGGGACTCTCTTCTATTGTAAAAGGGATCACTTTTTTGACAATAAGAATGAAACTCTACCCAAATTGAAAGACACTTCTGAGACTTTGAGCTCAGTTTAGTTATCATATTTTGTTATTAGAATAAGAAAGCAAGTGGTTTTTTAGACTTTGTGCTGTAATAACTTTGTTGTTGAGGAAACTATTCTTATGTCTCTTTTTCCTTAATATATCTTGTGTTCCTTTAATTCAACAAGTAGAATTAGTGATAGTAGTTGGAAAAGTGTCCTGAAGAGTCAAGTGTGGAGAGACTTTGTGCCCCCATAATTGCCTTTAGTGTGTTTTCTTTTCATTTTTGTGTAAAGGACCTTGGGATGATTTTGTGCCCTCATTGTCCTTTGTATCTTACTCTTGAGTAATCCAGGTGAAGACTTTCTACTACATCTTGATTTGCTGGTTATTACATTCTTTGTTACATTTTGTTGTTACTACCTCAAGTATTCTTGTGGCTTGTTGAATAGTACTTCTAAAAGAAGAGGAGTGCTTTCTATCATTTTCCTTAAGTTTCTCCTTTGATCCACACACATCATCTCTGAAGAAAGAGAGATGGATGGTTTGTCCAACCCTTGAGTATTATTTATTGTTTATATATATATATATATAGGGAACCTCTCCTTGATGAAAGGAGAGATCAGTCCCCTTCTGATGTGGTAAACCTACACATTTGGATGACTAATCTTCCTACTTTAGCTAATTAGACCTATTTTGTTTGTCAGTATAATGATCGACAAAATATTCAACCAATAATATTATTGATTTAGTATTTCTATTTGAGTTAGGTTTGGTAGTCATTCTTGTAGAAGATTGTCTATGTACAATACCTTGTTTGTGATCAAGAAAATCAAACACAAACCATGGAAGATACTAAGGTTTTTTTAATGAATAATAAATCATTTTTTACCTTATAATAATGATAAACATCTCAATCAAACTAAAATAAACTTGTAGTACGATGATATGCCCACACACTTAAGATACCTTTCTCTTTTGAAGAGAACACTTCATGAAGTTGAATTTATTGATTAAACATCCATGAAATGGGTCATTTTTTCCTCTAGAAACACTCCATAAAAACATTATCCTCCAACAAATTCTAACATTGATAAACAAGATAAAAAGCATACCATTTTGAATGGACAAGGCATAGTGACCTCCTATCACTCTTAATGATTGTTAATAAAGAAAAGGATATTAATATATAAAATATTTACACAAAATGGAATCCTAATTAGACTCACTCCTATGTCAAAAAAATTAGGACACAACTCTCTCTAATCTATCCATATTATCCACTTGAATTTTGCCCCTATAAGCTTGTGAAGAGAGCAATGGAGTTTCTAAAGTAAATTTTGAAAATTTAGGACATTACCCTAAAAACCAAATGCAAATTTCACATTTAAAATCTTAAAGGAAACATATGAAATGTTTTTTTTCATGAATATGAGTTCACAAGTCTATATAAGTGCCCAAAACTCTTTTCAAAGCATTAAAAATAAAGATTCTAACCAATTTATGAATTACTATCATATGTGGCAGTTATGTAAACCATTATAAGTCCTTAGAAAGTGTGTTTTATGGTTTTTCTTAATTTTAAATATTGAGCATACATGAAAGTTATCAAAAATCATCTTTTTCTCTATAAAACACTACCTTAATGTCCATAAAAGAACCTTAACTTATTCAAAACATCATGAAATGATTGTATAAGTTAATTAAGTCATGAAATGACCTCAAAGGACACCTAAATACCTATGACACCTCTTGTACAAATTTCATCACTCCATGTCATGTCTAGACCACTTCAAGACCATAACAATACCTTACCTTAATTTCTCCAAATAAACCTAAAACAATGCTAATAACACCTTATAAATATTAATTGAAGACCATTAAAGCATGTAAAGGACTATTAAAAAGGTTATCAAAACATGACACTCAATTTTTCACCTATAAGGGTTGACAATTTGATCTTAGGGGTCAAAATTGGACATCAAGTTGGTAATTCACAGGGGTAGCATGATTGTTATGCTAAATAGACTAGTAATCTTATCCTACCATTAGAAAATGGAGTCATTTTCATTCATTTTCAGACCTAAATAGATCTTCACCATGAAAATATAAGTTTATTTGAGCTCCAAAAATAAAAATCAAAGACAACACGCACCAAGCAAAGGAAACAAATACATACATGTGATATCAAGCACTTAGGGAACACCACAAACAACATGAACAAACTATATATACACAACTAAACTAAAAACAAATTCTTCCTCTTGGATCAAAGGGGAATATTGTATAATCTCTTGATCCATGAGATGAATAATGTCATGAAATAATCTTCCTTTTGAGTCTTAATCTTTTTATTTTCATCTTTCTTCTTGAATGCCATTCCTCTTGGCATGCTCTCAAACGGAATGACAGATGCAAACCAATTACTTATGAATATGAATTCCTCTTGTTATTTAATATCCTTCACATGATGTTTCTTAGCTACAAATTCATTAAATGATACTCTATCTAACCGTGCTTCTTGGGCCTCAATACCATCTTGAGTAAGATCATACTTAATACCAACTATTGCAAGGTCATCAAAGATATTCAAAGATATTTACCTAATCAATCTAAGCTGCATCATTGTCCTCAATGGGCATATCTTGTTTAATCTCATCATTAGAATGACCTTAAATAGGTAACATACCTTTGCAAATAATTTCAATCTCTTGAAAAGACTGAAGGTTCTGTTGCCAACCATATTTGTCCTCTTCTCTTTGATCAACATGAATAAGATCAACTAGAAGAGTACCTTCCTCTTTCTCCTCGAGAACCATATGGATGTCAAGAGTTTGAAATATTTTGATGTATCCATTAGGTTATTTCAAGGTAACTTATTCAATTTTATCTCCTTACTCATTTTCAATGATGTCAACATCATTCAAGACCTCAATTTGATTTTTAAAGAGATTTCAACCTCAATACTAGTTGTAACCTCAACAAATTTAGATGTAATTGGATATTCTTATTGAATCACACATTCAAAACCATCTCCAAAAACATAATCCTTGAAAACTAAAATGCCTTTTTCTTCCCCAAGTGGGGTACCAATTAATATATCTTCATCAAACTCATTGACAACATCTTCATTGCATTCTCCTTGGCATTCAATTGTAACTGTAACTTATTCTTCATTTGATTCCCATAGGATAAATTCCTCTACAATAATGTATATCATGGGAGGGTGAATGGAATGATCATGATTTGTAGATGGAGTATGATGTATGGTGGATGGCTCATGAATAGGTTTAGGAATAGAGGGAGTAATCTTGAAAGTTGAAACCTTGGTAATGGTGGATTCTTGAAGGAACTCTTATAGGGAAAGAAAATTTTGTTGGGAAATGGAAGGGAAATTTTATTCAACAAGCACCTCATATTTATCATGTCCTTATTGAGGCTCTTCAATATCTACAACTTTATCTTCAACCTTATTAATTAGAGTCTCCTTATTGATTTGAGAACATTCTTGGATAGACTTCCAAGATGGACAAGATAGAGATTCTTGGGGAGAGAGAATGGAGCTTGAGTAGGCACAAATATTTATTTAGTTTCAAACTCTTTATTTTAGCTTGATTTAAGTCTTTTAATATTCAACTCCATCTCTTAAAGTTACTTGTCTATACTCTCTTGGAATAGCTTTTCTTGAAGGTGGTTAGTAGCTTCATCACGATAACGGACACAAGAGGGATGGTATGCGATATAAGAGGACTCTTGAGGAGGGATGAGAGAGACTTACATATATTTATATTTTTTTTGACTCCAACTCCATAATCTATACTTGTCTCACCTTGCTCACTCTATAAATTTACCACTTGAATCCATCTTTGATTCTTGAAATATTTATTTGGGGGTTCATGAGGAAGAGAATTAGAATCTTGGCTCTCAAAAATAGGATGATAAACAACAATCTCCTTATTTTGAATGATCTCTTGGATTTAATTCTAAGAAGAGAATATTTGAAGAGTATATGAAGGATTTCAGATGCTTTAAAGCTCACTTAGAAAGGTATATTAGGGAATCATGGGTGGAATATATGAAATCTAAGGTGGTATGTATAAATATACATAAGGTTGATAGAGTTAGACCTATTTTTATTCATGGTTTCTTAGATTATCCTCAATGCATTGAATGAGACCACTTACAACTATCATATCACTTGAGAAGCTTTGACAATTTTATCTCTCAATAAGTGCCCATTCTTCTTTCATTATTTGTAATGAATCTATCATGTCATGAATGAGATAAATAGGGATATCTTAACCATATTAAATTTGTTTATTAAGTTATATCATGTACCTCTCATAGCCTAAAAGAGTTTAATTCAAACTTAAAATGGATTGATCTGAGAAGTGACTATGCTAGCTAAGAACATCTTGAATTTGAGAAGGTTGTTTCTATGACTAATATGACTCATGATAAGGTTGATAAAGATCATAAGACCGATATGGATCATAATGAGGTTGATAAGGATAATCATAGGATTGATATAGAATGATATAGACTTTAGGAGCTTCACCAACCTACATGAAATTGAACTCTAAATCAAACTCAGCCATAATAACCTCATCAAGACAATGAAAGGAAACACAACTTACTTTGAATAAGTGACTAGGCTTCTAGAACTAGTTGATCATGTATTTAGCCACCATTTATGTTTTGAATGCTGCTAAAATATTATATATAAAATAATAACACCAAGAATTCTTATACAACTTTGAGCCTTAGTCTCACCAGGCATGCCAAAATAATTATCAATCAAATTTATACCCTTTAAAAGGTAGTTCAAGCCTTCCAAATTTGATGTAACATGGAAACACCTCAATTTTTTGGATACCTTATTAGAGAGGTAAATATCTAGGTTAAAGGTTAGCTCCCCTTGATGAATCACTTAAGCTCAGACACTAATATACCACTTTTTAGGGAAAGGGAGAGAAACCTATTCTAATGTAGGTGATGTACAAAATAACATTTGATGACTACCAACCAGCTGAAAATGTACTTAAAACAAGAGACTAACATTCACATGACACTAATCCAAATCTGCCCCTCTATATCAATGTTTCTCATGAAGGTTATGAAGAGTGTTTAAGCTAGGAGGACTAGTCAAGAGGTCATGACATGACACTATTGAAAGTAATAATCACTAAAAACTTACACCATACTTTGACACTTCAATAGACCTTCATAAAGGACTCCAAATTGAACATGAATGTTAAACAAGGACAAGCATGCCAAGGAAGTAAGAATATCACTTAGCAATATCAAGTAGTCAAGTACGTATATTGAAACCATTCCATAGGGAAGGTAAAACTAGACTATTATAATTGATAAAAGGTTTAAAATAGGCATGTATTTACCATACAAATGTGGAGGATACAAAATTATACTATCAAGGCTAAATATATATCAAAAGTGAGAGAAGAAGGAGAGAAGGGCATAGGAGGAAGAGAGGAAGGGATAGAGAGAGAGAAGTGTACAAAAGGAGTTACAATAAGAAGATATGAAACTACCCCATTAGGTCCTTAAAGACAAGTGTTAGTCTTTTAAAGATGCTCTTCTAATTAACATGATGTGGAAGTTTCAAACCTTGCTTGACACCTTATCTAGATCTCCAAAACTACCCTTTGCCTTGGCTTGTGGAATTCCAAGTGGCCTTCTTAAATGTCAAGTCATGTTAAGTTACATATTTTCTATACTATTGACACCTTTCAACTAATCTTTGAATGTTGACTTTGACACATCACTTCATTCTCTTGCTAGGTGTCTAGAAGTCTCTTCATCTCACTAGGCCAATCTTGCTTACAAGTGTTAAAAATTGAGTTCATCTACTCCAATTAATTATATCTCCATATATGACCTACTCACATCATATCAGACCTGAAATAACTCATTTTTATGTCTCAAACTACACTCAAGAATTCATTTTGCACCAAAAAACCTCATTTACCCTCATTCTTTGTAGCCTTAAAAATGTGTAAACCTCCTTATGTATATGAGTGTATAGAAGTTAAGGATAAAATGAGAACATATTTGAGGACCCAGTATCCCCTTATAACAACGTGTTAAATGTTATGTCTAGACTTTGAATAAAAGCACCTTTTTCTACCTTTCTCTTTCCTTAATTAGGCCTCCTGGCCTAACAGTATGATTTTCTACTCCAAATCTCTCCCATGCATGTTATACCACCAAAAGTCATGTCCTTCACTTCACCTATCCTTTCACCAACCTCCATATAAAATTTTAGTCCATGAGGCCTTGTGGATGTGTGACAACCATAAAATGTCCATGAAACCTAGTCTCATTTTAAGTCTATTTGAGATTGCCTTGAAAAATGAGCTTTGTTTGATCATTTATAGAATTTATAGTATGGTTTTTTGTGATTTAAAATATTAAATACATCTTAGGTGACCTCTCGCAATAGTTTATAAGTGTCCAACCTTTCAAAACCCTGTAAAACATCAAAAATCCTTGTAAAATAGTGCATTTAATGCAATCTATACAATTGCAAGTATAGATGAAGTAAATTTATAGAACCTAATTATAGTCTATAATAATTTTCATGAATTAATAGGATTAAAATAGGTCATTTTAGGTTTTTTAGGAGTACATCTTTCTCAACTAGTCATTGTTAGGGTTTTAGGTATGTTTTATTCTTAAAGATTTTTCATAAAGAATAAATCCACTTTCACTCTCCTAAAAAAATAATATTTTATTTATGGGACCCATAAATCACCTCCAAAACCCATTAGGTCCCATTAAAAACCTCATGAAATTTATATGTAAAATATGGTGTTTCTCGGGTTGCAAGTAGGCCATTGGAGAGGGATATGTGCTCTTAAGCATTTTTCATGTAAGTGATGGATTCAATACAATAACCAATACCATAATGTTATATTTTAGATACCTCATTAACTATTATTAAATTCATTTATCTCCAATTCATATGTTCATGATCATACCAAGTGAGTTGAAGTCTTATTTTAGACTATAACCCTACCTTCAAGGAAGCTAGAGTTGGTCTCAAAGTCAAATTGTAATTTTATTACTTTACCCTAATTTTTGAGGGTATCATAGAGTATATAATTTCATGACACACTTAACAGTACCTTATGATCTCATTTTTCCACACTTAAAGCAATATTATATATGAATGTCCTATAGGTCTGCCTGTGTATGAATTAGGCCCCACAGGCCTAGACAAAGTTTATCATGATTCCATCCTCTTATAATAGGTATACAATTTATATGAAATAAAAAAAATTATATTAAACATTCTCAATGAGTTTTACTTAACTTATACTTTCTCTTTTCATACTATACAAGTGAGCTTCACTTAGCCAGACAAGTAGGCTTGTATCTCACATTATCTTGTATATGCAAGGTTTAAAGACCTTTTTTAAAAAAATTTATCCGTTATAAAATGGTTATAAAATTCATGTAATTCTTAAAAAATCTATAAAACCTCATAATATCCCTCATATTATTGTATTATCCTTGGTATACCATCTCCTCACAATCGTGAGACACATAAGCCTTTGTAAGGTCTTAGGATTGTTAGCCCTGAATAAAGTCTTTGACCTTATTCACCATTTCTCACTAGAGTATGAGTATATTAAAGAGATATAATATTAACATGAAACTAAAATCAAGTTTTCTAACTTTCCTTAGACTTATTCTCATCACACTAGACAAGAACTTTCACTCATAGAGTAAACAAGCATGTAAGTTTCATGACTATGTATACAAGGTTTTGGTGAACTTGTTTTTGACCAAGTCTTATTTGAAATTTCCTTTAGGTAAATTAGACCATAAATTACATCTTTAAATATTTTTATAATATAGATCTGATGCTTCTTTTATACTTGTGCTACCTTCTCTCTTTAACTTGAAGCTACGTTGATCTCTCTAGAAGACCTATAGGTATTCATTTAGGATTGGTTTGCAATATTGAGGATTTAGGATATTTATGAAAGTTAATTAATAATTTAAAGACATTATAAATTCTAATAATAACCTAATCAAATTATTTTAAACTATTTTCACATTTTAATGACCTTGTACCTTCAAAATAACCATTCATATGTTTCAAACTCATCCAAGAGATGGTTATAGGTGACTACTAATAAGGAATTTTAAATTTGAGTCTTGAGATTGGATTTATAAAATCCACCATGACACCCTAAATTATTCAAACTTCATGGAGGTTTTATCTCATTAGTTTACAAGTCTCATGACCTTTTTATAGTATTGTATAAACTTTCCTTCTAGTCCACTTATGCAGACAAATGTATGAATGTCCAGGCCTTGTGAATTTAATTGATGGATATAAAATTAGACATTTGAACTCTTTGATTATCATAAACATAAGAGTATTTATGGGTATGTTCCATTATTTTTATCATTTCTTCCATCCAAGGTAATTAATTTTAGTCCAAAATGAGGACTTATAGGTTTGTCACTTGTAGGTCTTCATTTCACTTGTATAGGTTGAAAAGACAACCTCTTACATCCTTTGATAATTTGATTGTTGTGTTAACTCTTGTATCATTATTTATCATCTCTAAATAATCCTATATTTCCTAACCAAACATTGTACGACTTTAATTTTTTCCATTCACATGTACAAACTATGTATGCAATCATCTCATGTTCAAGGCATATGCATGAAAATTAGAGTTTCTTCACACATTCATGTGTATTTATGATCTTAAATAAGATAAGGTAGGGTAAAAATAAATTCTATGAGATATTACACACTTTTTGATGGATTTATCACTTCATTAAAAAACCCTAGACTTCATGAACACTCACTTATAGGTCTGTAGACCTGTGGGTGGATAGAACACATTTCAACCTTATTTGAAAGTAAAAATTGATCTTAATTTTCATTATTTGGACATAAAACACTCTAAATACCATACACATATGATATTATTGATTTATTATTTCTATTTGAGATAGGTTTGGTACTCATGCTTGTAAAAGAGTGTCAGTGTATTGTACCTTGTCTCCAAGAACAAGAACTTGAGATCTCTTAAAAGGATCATCTATGACAGTTAATCATCAAGAAGAGGGCACATGGAACATGGAATATTGAGGGTTTTTCATGAATACTGAATCATTTATGACCTTCTTATAATGACAAACATCTTAAATAAACCAAAATAGACTTGCAGTAAGATGATATGCACACACACTTAAGACACCTTTCTCCTTTGAATATAACACCTCATGAAGTTAAATTTATTAATGAAACCACCATTAAAGGTATCATTTTATACTCTATAAAAAGTCCAAAAACCATTGTCCTAAAATTAATTTTTTCATGAATAAATAGGATCAAAACTAAACCCTACTTGAATGGACAAGGCATGGTGACCCCTTGTCACTCTTAGAAATTGTTCATAAAGAATAGGGGATGAATCTACAAAATATTTCAACAAAATTAAATACTACTAGAACCCCCTCTTCTAGAAAAAATTTTAGGACTCAAGTCTCTCTCTCCTCTGTCCATATCATTCACTTGAATTTTTCCCTTCCATGCTTGTAAAGAGAGCGATAGAGGTTTTAAAGTAAATTTTACAATTTTAGGACCTTTCCATACAAAACAAACATGTATTTAACCTAAAAAAGATAAAAGGACACTCTTGAAATGTTTTTTCCTAAATATTTTAAGAGGTACAAACCAATGGGGGTAAATTAGTGGTGGCAAACAATCTAATTTAGTTTACAAACCCTTCAAATACTTAAGCATTAAATGCAACCACTCATGAAGTATACAAGATGTTTAAAGCAATAAACAATGAAGATAAGAAATATTAAACACACACACACACACACACACACAAACACACACACACACACACACACACACAGAGAGAGAGAGAGAGAGAGAGAGAGAGAGAGAGAGAGAGAGAGAGAGAGAGAGAGAGAGAGAGAGAGAGAGAGAGAGAGAGAGAGAGAGAGAGAGAGAGAGAGAGAGAGAGAGAGAGAGAGAGAGAGAGATGTGTGTGTGTGTGTGTGTGTGTGTGTGTGTGTGGGGTAAAACCCACTCTCAATCCTATAAGATCATGGACTAAAATCCTATAAGAAGTATGCAACCAATATAATTTAGTGAAACACCTACTTCACAAGGAGCACCTACCCCTAATGAGGGTCAAGTCCTTCTGACCTAGATGTTAACCACCCTTCCAATACCTATGATATGATAAAACCTATAAAATAATATTGTATTAAATCTAATGAAGACACCCTAAAAGCACATCCCTTTTCAATTCTTCACACAATCACAAACCCTTATCACCAAGCTATGCACTCAAAACATGCAAATATGATACCCTCTCCTCTTTCACTTATCCTCAATATTCAAATCTACAAGAGCACTATTTTGATATTATAAATATTACCTATAAGTCATACACACAATCCTCAGCCTAATATGCTCTATAACCCATCCACTAGGTACACTCCCTTTCTTCTTTCCTTTACTCCATAACTCTCACACATGCCTAGAAATCATCATATTTGATTTCACTATTTATAGAGCCTTCATGAATTTCAAATTATATTTAGACATGCCTTAATAATTAAGGCTTATATCATATGAATAAATATCTCAATACCATTTGCATACGTTTTCCATAACATCCATGGGTCACCCTTAGGTAGCTACACCTTTAAATTAGGCCTTAATGGCCCTTATAGGTCTCACATAGACATATTCACATTTTTGAAACTACATTGAGAAAATTAAGAACTCAAGACCACTTAAAATGCATATATCCACTCCACATAACATTTTATACATCCTCAAATGATTAAAATCATCATTACACTCCTTTACAAATGATCAATCTACTCAAACAATAGTCTTGTACATAAGAACATCATGACCAGACAATCAATCAACTTCTAAGCTTTTGTTCATACTGAAGATGGATGGGTCAAACCTCCAAAATCCATAAAAATCATCCTTAGGGAGTATAAAACACTCTATAATAACTAAGTCACCTTGAAATATCCAAATATAATCAAAACATACTCAAACATATTTCTTAATTCAATTGCAAAAAATGGTCAAACCCATTTTCAACTTTGGAGCTTAGTATCTAAAAATTTATGAACATTCAAACCTTATAACTAATTTATATGGATTTGAATTGGATTCCTTAATAAATGTTCTTTTTAAATAAAATTTGAATTTGTTGGTTGAATATTTTGTCTATCAGTGTACTAGTAAACAAAATAGGTCTTATCAGCCAAAGTAAGAAGATTAGTCATCCTAATATGTCAGTTTATCACATCAGAAGGAGACTGCTCTCTCCTCTCATCAAGGGGAGGTTCCCTATGGATATGCTATGTATATGTATAAATAGAAAATAATACTCAAGGATAGGACCAGACATCCATCTCTCTTTCTTCAGAGATGATGTATACAAAACAAAGGAAAAACTCAAGGGAATGACAAACAACTCTCCTCTTCTTTCAGAACTATTTAGCCAGCCACAAGAATACTCCTGGAAATAAAAGCAAAATGTAACTGAGAGTATGGTAACTAGCAAATCAAGACAGAGCACAAATTCTCTACCTGAAAATCTTAAGAGTAATATATGAAGGGCAATGAAAGCTCAAAGTCTTTTTGAAGTCCTTTACACAGCAATAAAAAGAAAACACATTGAAGGTAGCTATGGAGGCACAAAGTCTCTCCACAGTTTATTTTTCAAGACACCTTCCTGACTAATTTTACTAATCCTACTTCTTAAATTAATGAAATAGAAAAGATATCATAGCACAAAGTCTAAAAAAAATTCCTTGCTTTCATTAACAGAATATGGTCAATAGATTGAGCATAAAGTCTCAATGATGCCTCTCAATTTGGGTAGAGTTTTGTTCAAATTGTCAAAAAGAAGATCATTTCACAATGAAAGAAATTCCCTTATATAGCCATTTGAAGAAGGACTTGGGAACAATAATACATCATGATGCATTGGGAACTGTTAGGAAGACAAGCTGGAACTTTCAGGCATTTTACCCATTTGATCTTCTCAATGTAGATAATCAAGCCATGCAATTGAAAAATTACAACTTTCAATATTTAGCTAGTGGTCTGATCTTGTCTTCATCATTCCTCCTTTCCTAGTTAATTGAATTGGGCCATGAATTCATCCATTGTTTTCTCTTTCTTCACTTCCTGTTGGTTTGGTCTTGAATTTTGGGAATGCATTTGAGTCTGTGAATTCAAAGGATCAATGACTATTTCATTGTCTTCAATTTGACGTTTGTGTGCCCATCACTATGTTTCTAATGGCTAGTTCACTATCCTAAATTTGACATCTTCAGGGGCATCGCCCCTTGGTCTTCTTTCATCTTTTGGCTTTGCCCTTCTAGATTAGACTTGCCCTTTTGGGCCTTAAGAAACGGTCTATGTCAAGTCGGATTGATCCTTCACTTTGGTAGCTGAGAGTACCCTACAAGGGCACCTTCCCTTCAGGGTCCTTTGGCAGCCCTTTGCTTTAGCAATCCCTGTGGATAAATCCCCGGGCTTTATATTTGAGTCTCCCCCATGGGTAATTCCCACAAAAAATTCCCACGAATAATTTGCCTAGGGAAAATTCCCGCAGACAATTTGCCTAGGGAAAATTCCCATAGACAAAAGTCCATAGAAATTTGTTCTACAAAGTCTTTTGAGCCCACAATCACTTAACTGTTTCTTCAAAAATAACCCTTCTGAAGGGTGTTTTGGCTGATTAAGTATCCTCCGCAAGGGCACTTGTCCTTCAAAAAGTCTCTTTATACATTAAACTACCTCTTTGAACTTTGACATTGAACCAATCAGTTGAACCAAAAATGGTTCAAGCCGATGGTTCAATGAATTAAACAAGCTGATGAACTAAACATTGAACTACTCCTTTGAACTTTCCTTTGAATTGACAATTGAACCATGTGATTGAACCAATCCATTGAATTGGTTCAATGGTTCAATGAAGTGCGTTGAGCCCCTTTGAACCAAAAGTTGATGAACTATCCAATGAACTAAGTGGTTGAACTAATCATTGAACTAAGATGTTGAACCAAGTTTTGGTTCAACATTTCAAACAAAGATTTGAAAAATGTCTTTGAACCTGTTGTTGAACCTATAGACATTGAACCAAAGGATGAATTGAAAGAATGAACCAATTGAATGAAAATAAAGAGTTGAACCACTTAGTTAAACTGAGCTATTGAATTGTTCCTTTGGTTGAACCTACCATTGAACCTTGAACCTGTTGAACCTTTGAACCAAAATGGTTCAACGGTTCAATGGTTCAAGCCACCTTGACTTTGGCCAAGTGTCTTGAAGTTGATGAACCAATTGAAGTGATTAAACTTTAAACCTTGATGAAGTGCTTAACTCTTTCCAAAGACATTGAACTTGTTGAACCTTGAACCCATTGAACCTTTGAACCAAAGTGGTTCAATGGTTCAAGTCTATTTTTGCACTCAGATGCTTGCCAATGAAGATTTTCAACTGAACCAAAGCTCTGAACTAATTATCAAAAATGACCAAGTGTTGAAAACTAATCTTTTGACTAAAACTAATTGTAGAAGCCTTTGAACATGTATAAATGAACCTGCCTATAGAAACTGAAGATATAAAGTCCATAGAAATCAACATGTAAAAATCCATTGAACTTGACTTGCAAAGTTTGTAGATTTTTTGAGAAGCTTTGAAAATGAAGAATCTGAATGTCTAAGACAAATTATTAAAAATGGAAGATACAATTTTGGTCTGTAGGACCAAAATAGTTCAAATGTTGTCCCAAAAATGACTACTACTTTTGGGAGACAACAGCTGGCTCCAGTTGGGGAACTTCTGTCAATTGCAAAATGAATTAAAAGGAGTAGAATCTAGAATCTCCAGTGTCTTCAAGTGTACCATTGGGTTTCAAAGTCATGCTACTCAAAAATGAAAGGCACCAAAAATGGAAAAAAACAAAACAAAATAGAATTGAAAACTATACAAATATACATATATACAAATGGAATGATCTAATACATCAAGATTTGAAGTATTTCAGATGCTACTTTTTGGGAGATAATGAAAATAATGTTCTATCCTGGTAAACCCATAGGAAAATGTTTTGTCCCTAGAAATGGTGATGGGCGAATGGAGCTCTCCATGAGGAAACTATTTTTTTGCATCTTCCTGTTGACTCTTTCTTCTTCTTGCCCCGTGGCAAGACGTGTTCTTCAAAATGGAAATCATTACTCCTTACTTTTTTGGTGATGGATTCCTTTGCCTGATTTTGATTTGCAGAAGCATGATCCATAATCATAACTTGTTGTTCTACTAGTTCAATCTAGTGCATGATTGAATCATCCAAGTCAAACTCTTGATAAACTGTCAGATTATCATCTCCTTTGATTTGAAGGAGTTTGACTTCTTCATCTTGAGCAATCTTCATTTTAGGCAACAGAGATCTGTATCCAACTATGGAAAAAATGCTAACTTGCAAATTACATGAAGGAAGAATATATCTTTGAGGAGATATCAACATAGTCTCAAGTTCATTATTGGTGGAAGAATTGTTATCATCATCAAAAGCTGATTTTTTATCATATTTCTCTTCATTAGGGATGGAAGATCCTTCCTTGTTTATACTGCATCTTACCAATTCTCCTAAAGTCTTGTTTGGATCAATTCTTGGATTGTTAGCTATAGGATTTTCATCTGTAGGAATATGAGCATCCTCTATGGTAAAGAAATAATTACCTCTGTCTGAAGATTCAAATAGAATTTATGTTGCAGGGGATGATGTTTGGGTAACCACTTATTTTGCCTCCTTTTTAGGGAGCAATCTCTTCATCACACCTTGGACAAGGATCCTAGCTTTAGATAGGTCCATGTTTAGTTCTCCTCCCACATCCTTGAAAAAATTTCATCTAAGCAAAATGCCATAAGATTCTGGGACATCAGCCACTAAGACAGTCATTTTAATCCTCTTGTCTAGAAAGGCTGCAAATGCAAATTGGGCATCTTTGATTTGCCCTAGCAATGGAACTTGCTTATTCTCCATGGAGAAACATCTCTCAAACATCTTGGTCAATGCAAGACCAAGAGACTCAATGACTTTAGCAAGCATGACATTGTCAGATGTGCCTGAGTCTATTATATAGTTACTCAGCTTGTGGCCATTGATTAACAAGGAAACATAGAAGGGTTTTATTTTTCTAGGAGCAGTTGGAGGAGTAATGACTAGATTATTTGGAATAAGCGTATTCTTTGGAGAATCAATAATTATTTTTTTGGCCTTTTGTCCTGCAAGGATGATTTGATTTTTAACATAATGAACCAGCTTGTTCAGTTGATCTAGATTAGACTGCAAGTATTCAAATTTAGACATCTATATTTTTGTCTTTTTGACATGATCTATTATGTCAAATGGCTGAATCAAGCTAGGTACAGAGAAGGTACTTTAGCTTTTTGAGTTTTCAAAGGGATGGGAGGTTGATTGGTTTGCGAATTAGAAGTAGAAGGGGAAGGTGCAATAGATGTATTTACCTTTTGAGTAATGACCATATCTTTTGATTCAAAAGGTAGAGCTATCCCACGCTTGACAATTGTGACTGATGGCTGTGATTGCTCTTCTATCTTTTCTTTATCAGCCTGCTGGACTAATTGGTTCTTAGACCTGGTAAACACTACATATGATCCATCTGAAGCTTCTCCTTTACTTCCAAGTTCATCCTGGTAATTTAGGAAACCAATGTGGGAGTTTCTAGCTGATTCTTCTTGACTATCTTCAATGATATCAACATCATTTTCTTGATTTAATTCAGGCTGATAAGAGAATTCTAATTCTGCTTCAAGATATCCCATTGTTGAATTGGTTGGAGGAGCTTCCAGGGCAAGTTTCCCTTGTGGGGGAGGAAGGCAATTTTGTTGTCCTTGGTTTTTGGCAACATTGCCCTGATATGACTGATTTGGGAATGTCCTTCTATATGTAAAAGCAGAAGACATTCCTTGATCCATTTGCTTTTTAAGAGCAAGCAACTCATTTACTAATTTCTGCACCATTGGATCTATGGTGCTTGTAGATGCAAATTCAGAAGATGATGAAGCTCTATTTCTATTGGGATCTCTTCTTATTTTCCTTGCTAAGATGAGATCATCTTCTACTTCAGTGGCCAAAATTTGAGCTGTAGCAAGATGTATTTGACCAGGATATCTCAAGAGGAAACTAACTTCAAGTAGCTGAGAATTAATGAAAAAGCATTTGAGATTCTCAGTTGTAGGTCAAGAAATGATAGGGATTCTATTTCTCAATTGATCAAATTTAGCTATGAAGTCTCTCATAGGCTCATGTGACTCTTTCTTCATCTGTGTAAGTTGAGCTAGAAGTGTATGTGCATCTTCTATAGGTTTGAATCTAGTTTCAAACTTAGCTTTCAGGGTATTCCAATCAGTCACAAATCGAGCTTGTAGATGATAAAACCAATCTACAGTAGGACCTTGTAGTGTTTCAACAAAAAGCTTGACTACTACATCTTCAAATTTGACTCCAATTACTCCACAAGCTATACTGAATGTTACGATGTGTTCATCAGGATGAACTTTGCCATCACCATAGAATTTAGGGAAATTCTTCCTAGAACTATGTGAAAGCTCATGAAGAGGGGGACTAAGATTGAGAGGACCAAAATAATTACCCCAAGGGCCTTGAACTACTATTATAGGATTCTGAAAAGGAGGGATAACAAATCTCAAAGGGGTAATTATAGGCACAACTTTATCAATCACAGAAGTAGATACTTCAACTGGTAATGGAGATCTAGCTTTAGTAGGAGGGAAGCTCTTGGTTCATTGGAGATGAGATGGTGATGGAAATAGATCAAAATCACTTTTTTGTACCAGCTCAAACATAAGATCAATGATACCTTTAGCCCTTTGGCTTTGTGTATACCTTGAATCTGCCAGATTGTAAAACAAAAGTGGAAAAGAATTGACCTTGCTTCAGTTAAAGCTTGGGGCTTTAAACTGTGCATTCTTTCTCGATTGGTGTGGAGGTGAATGGAATGGATAGACTATAAATGGATAATGGGTATTTCCCCAGCAGAGTCACCAAAAACTATTGGTTGAATATTTTGTCTATCAGCATACTGATAAACAAAATAGGTCTTATCAGCCAAAGCAAGAAGATTAGTTATCCTAATGTGTAAGTTTATCACATCAAAAGGAGACTGCTCTCTCCTCTCATCAAGGGGAGGTTCCCTGTGGATATGTTAAGTATATGTATAAATAGAAAATAATACTCAAGGATAGGACTAGGCATCCATCTCTCTTTCTTCAGAGATGATGTATACAAAACAAAGGAAAAACTCAAGGGAATGACAGATAATACTCTTCTTCTTTCAAAATAACTATTCAACCAGCCATAAGAATACTCCTAGAAATAAAAGTAGAATGTAATTGAGAGTATAGTAACCAGCAAATCAAGATAGAGCACAAAGTCTTCACCTGGATTGCTCAAGAGTAAGATACGAAGGACAATGAGGGCACAAAGTCACCTCAAGGTCCTTTACACAAAAATGAAAATAAAACACACTAAAGGCAATTATGGGGGCACAAAGTCTCTTCACAGTTGACACTTTAGGACACCTTCTTGACTGCTTTCACTAATTCTACTTGTTGAATTAAAGGAATAGAAGATATATTGAAGAAAAATACATAAAAACAATTTCCTTAATAACAAAGATATTATAGCACAAAGTCAAAAAAACCACTTGCTTTCTTATTCCAATAACAAAATATGATCGGCAATCTGAGCTCAAAGTCTTAGTAATGCCTTACAATTTGGGCAGAGTTTCATTCTCATTGTCAAAAAAAAGATCATTTTACAATGAAAGAAAGTCCCTTATATAGCCATTTGAAGAAGGACTCGAGAATAGTAATACATCATGATGTATTGGGAACTGTTAGGAAGACAAGCTATAACTTTGGGGCATTTTACCCATTTGATCTTCTCAATGTAGATAATTAAGCCACACAATTGAAAAATTACAACTTTTAATGTTTAGCTGGCAGTCTGATCTTGTCTTCGTCATTCCTCCTTTCTTGGTTAATTGAATCGGGCCATGAATTCATCCATTATTTTGTCTTTCTTCGCTTCTTACTAGTTTGGTCTTGAATTTTGGGAATGCATTGGAGTCTATGAATTCAAAGGATCAATGATTATTTCATTGTCTTCAATTTGACATTCGTGTGCCTGTCACTATGTTTTCAATGGCTAGTTCACTATCTTGAATTTGACGTCTTTAGGGGCGTCACCCCTTGGTCTTCTTTTAGCTTTTGGTTTTGCCCTTCCAGATCAGACTTGCCCTTTTGGGCCTTAAGAAATGGTCTGTGTTAAGTCGGATTGATCCTTCACTTTGGCCGCCAAGAGTCCCCTGCAAGGGCACCTACTCTTCGAGGTCCTTCGGTAGCCCTTTGCTTTAGCAATCCTCACAGGCAAATCCCTAGGCTTTATATTTGAGTCTCCCCCATAGGTAATTCTCATGGACATTTGTCCCCCAAAAAATTCCCATGGACAATTTGCCTAGGGAAAATTTCTATGGATAAAAGTCCACAAAAATTTGTTTTGCAATGTCTTTTGAGCCTATAGTCACTTAACTATTTCTTCAAAAATAACCCTTTTGAAGGGTGTTTTGGCCAATTAAGTGTCCTCTACAAGGGCACTTGTCCTTCAGGAAGTCTCTTTCTGCATTAAACTACCCCTTTGAACTTTGACGTTGAACCAATCAGTTAAACCAAAAATGGTTCAAGCTAATGGTTTAATGAATTAAACAAGCTGATGAACTAAACATTGAACCGCTCCTTTGAACTTTCCTTTGAACTGATATTTGAACCATTTGATTAAACTAATCTATTGAACCAATCCATTGAATCGGTTTAATAGTTCAACGAAGCGTGCCGAGCCCCTTTGAACCAAAAGCCGATGAACTATCCAATGAACCAAGTGGTTGAACCAATCGTTGAACTAAGATGTTGAACCAAATTTTGGTTCAACGGTTCAAACAAAGCTTTGAAAAATGTCTTTGAACCTATTGTTGAACCTATAGACATTGAACCAAAGGATGAATTGAAAGAATGAACCAACTGAATGAAAATAAAGAGTTGAACCACTTGGTTGAATTGAGCCATTGAACTATTCCTTTGGTTGAACCTGCCATTGAACCTTGAACCCATTGAACCTTTGAACCAAAATGGTTCAATGGTTCAATGGTTGAACCCACCTTGACTTTGGCCAAATGTCTTGAAGCCGATGAACCAATTGAAGTGATTGAACTTTGAACCTTGATGAAGCGCTTAACTCTTGCCAAAGACATTGAACTTTTTGAACCTTGAACCCATTGAATCTTTAAACCAAAGTGGTTCAATGATTTAATGGTTCAAGTCTCCTTTTACACTCATATGCTTGCCAATAAAGATTTTCAACTGAACCAAAGCTCTGAACTAATTCTGGAAAATGACCAAGTGTTGAAAATTGATCTTTTGACTGAAACCACCTGTAGAAACCTTTGAACCTGTATAAATGAACTTGCCTGTAGACATTTTGATACAAAGTCCATAGAAATCAACATGTAAAAATCCATTGAACTTTACTTGCAAAGTCTGTAGATTTTTTGAGAAGCTTTGAAAATGAAGAATCTGAATGTCTAAGATAATTTTTTTAAAATGGAATATATAATTTTGGTCTGTAGGACCAGAATAGTTCAAATGTTGTCCCAAAAATGACTGCTACTTTTGGGAGACAACATAATTCATCTTATATTAAAAGATATGAGAAAAATACTTAGCACTAGTTTTTCCTTTGTTAATTTAAATATTTAAATTCCAACAGTCATTATATGAATGCTAAACATCAAACACTTTCACCTCATATTGTGCTACCTATAAAATTTGAAAAAACACACTCCATCAATCTATTTGAGGGTATCTTAGTATTTATATTACAATTCTCATTATTTATCTTAGATCCTAGCTTCCATGATCAAGACACTTGGTAGCTCTGTGTTCCCTCTACCACACTGTACCTTTTAGTCAATGTGCTTACATTACTTAGGAGTTTTTCATGCAATATAAGAATCCTTTGAATTATTGAATTAATGAGTTTCATTGATATGTAACTTCATGATCATGTACTCACCTTTGATCTCTGTTTGATAGAACATTCGCATGCCATTGACCTTCTATTAACTTAACGAGAATGAGACACATGTCACTAGCACATGCTTTCTAAGGAACCTTTGAAAATTTTACTTCATTTTCACCATTGATATTTGTATAAAAATATTATGTACTAAGTTGGATCCTTATCTAGTTAGAATAAATTTTTACCATTATATATGCTCTGATTAAATGCTCACCATAGATCTTTAATATCACAAATGTAGCTAAGTATGGGAACTTGGTAAATTTTATCCGAGAAGCCAAATTTTCACCTTAATAAATTTTTCTACACTCAACCTCATGACCTGAAATTTGAACCACATGATAACATTTCATAGTGGAAACCATCCATGTATCAAGTTTATCTTGAGTAAAATATGATGTCATCAAATTGCTTGGTCAACCTTGTTTGTCAAGATGACTACTTGAGTTTAGACATTCATATGACTATTTTGATGATTTTTTTTCACTTACATAGTCATTATAAGCATAGAAGACCTATTATGGGACCCATTACACATCCTAAAACAACCATAATCATCCCTAAACATCCCCAACCATGCCAAAACTAAATATCGACCAAGCTTAATTCAAGCATACTAAGACAAACACACTACACACTTTGTCATTGACACTTAGAATATCAAGAAATTTCATCCACTCACCTAGAAACCCCCATGACATCACTAATAACTCTCCAAAAATATCCCCTTTTTTCATTGATGTCAAAACCCGTCATATAACTCACCTTCCTTTTCTCTCTTCAAGCACTCTTACTATAGGAACCTTCTCCCCCTTTGACACAATGACAAAGTGGCCACAAACTAATCTTGAGGACCTAAAAAGACCACCAATAAAAGATAAACACCTTATAAAGATTATAAAAACTCCCCCTTACCTTGACCCTACCTCTTCTTTGTTTTACAACAACCTCTTGGTACATGCCAATACTTTATTTAACCAAGGACTACAACCAATGAAGAAATAACACACAAAATCACTAAAATATGATGGAACTCACTAAAAAACATCTGAGAGGGACTCCCACTAAGATATTTGAGACATTTCACCTCTTGAGAATCTTCATATCTCCATACACCATGAAGAACCACCACATAGTCTTGCTATCGTTCTCTCTTAAGCCACCTTAAGGACCACCAACATAACTTCATGCCACTCACCAAATAGGAAACATGATCTAAACTAACTCAAGAACTCTCCTTGAAACACTCATCCCTTAATCTTTTGGATAAACTAAGAAAAACATCAAATCTTCACACTAGGCCTATCTATAATCCTTATATCCCTACTTAGAACTTGTAGAGCCCATAAATTTAAATAGACACACCTTCAATACCTGAAACTTTATATCTAGAGAATTCTCATATTCCCCCTTAAGCATATGAATTTTCATCACCTAGATTATCCTATACAACATACTTCCTTCACCAACCATTAGATATCTATGAAGCTTGATTTGACAAACCATTTGGCCTATTCAACCTATGAAACTTCTTGCACACTTAGAAACAACCATCACACACTTTTGGACCAATATTTGAGCATCCACACCTTTGGTAACCTTGACTTCTTATACCATGGCTTTGACCTACAAAAATAAAGATAACTGCAGGAGCACACAAAAACCTATAGAAGGCATAAACAAGATCATCAAGACATAAAACCACCTAGAACACATCACAAAGAAGTCTACAGACCTTTCTAAGCACCAAATTCTTCTTGACATTCCATCAATCTCATTATGCCACTTGGAAACACCCATTCTAACCAAGACAAAATTGAAAAAAAAATTATGACATCACTCTAACCTCATCAAAACACTTCTCCCATCTTGACACACCAAATTCAATTGGAAACACTCATATCTTGCTTTTTAGGACCTTAAGAACAATAAAAATGCACTTTTGAGCACACCTTAGGCAATGAGCACTACCAAAACTAGTCAAAAGGGACCACTGACCACAAAATACAATATAGATCACTTTAACACTTGAAACCACCTAGGAATGACCTTTTAAATAACACCATAGAAACACTTGCTTCTCTACTAAAAGGAGTCTCTCAAGGAGCATAGATAGATACCTCCTCTACACCATAATGATCTAAAATAAAGTAAAGCCAAGAGTGGCCCACATCTCCTTAGTAACCACTGGAATCCTTATATATATATAATAATTCTTGCTCTTGTTCTTCTTCTTCTGAGTCTAAATTTTGACAACTTGTTCTTTTTATACATCACTCATTTGCTCTTCTATGATAGGATATACAACATTTTGAGCAACAATAGAATATTGACATGTCTTGAGCACTAAAGTATCTCCTTTGCATTTCACAACATCACCTTCAAACCTTGACAACATAGGAGCTAGGATTGAAACTTATTTGCGCACAACAAGTTGCTCATTAGCATCCAAACACACCTCAGAACTAGTCTCAATTAGCAACATGATCTCTTCCTTGAGATCTTCAACTACAACATGAGCATATAAAGAATTTTTAAGCAATTAGAGAATATTCCACCATGGAAAACATTATAATTTAACCTATAGACTCATCATGAGCCTTAATTCTTTACCTTTGGTTTCCAATAATTCACTTGATTTATTTCTTGATCTCTAGGATCCTGATTAAACTTATTCTGACTTGTAAGCCTTTGCGTGCAGAATCTAGTAATGTGACCTCTTTCTTGACAATTGAAGCACACTATACCTTTTGAAAGAAGTTCATCCTAACTTTCTTGATTAAAATAAAAACTTGAAATATGTCCATTCTTTCAACAATTGAAACAAATTACTCCTTTTGAATAACACTTACCTTGACTTCCCTTATTTGGATAATGCTTAGCAAAGTGCCCCTCATCAAGATAGTTTTAAGAACTTAAATTTTTTCACACCTTTTAATTGATGACCCCCATCATAGTGTCATACAAACTCATTTTTAACAAGTCTCTTTCATTCTCTAGATCTATGCCTAAATTGATTATAGGTAAATAAATAACCATTAAAGTTTACATACCTAATTTTATTAGGTTGTCTCACTTGATTAGTCTTCAATCTATTTTCACCATCATTTTTTGACTGATTGGTGACCTTCAATGGCTGATCCACCTTTCTCTCATTGAATTTCATGTCAACTTGAGAAGAAACTTTGGTCTCTTCATTGAAACCCAATCCATATCTATCACCATTAGACTTTTTACTCTTTATGAGATTATCCATATCATTAGAACTTTTATCAATCTTGATAAATGATTTCACCTTGCTTGAAGACTTCTCTAACTCATATTTCAAAGGCAAAATCTTAGAAACATACCTTGAATATTATTCTTCTTTGGATTTTAGATAGGAAAACACATATTTTGCTTCCTTACCTTGAGATATCTTATCTTGGGAATTATTCTTCTTAGGCTTATTTTATGCCTTGAGGGAAGCTTCATTCTTTGGAGCTTTGTCATCATTGACTCTCATCTCATATGCTTGAGAACCCCATGAAATTCATCCAAATTTAGCTAAGAAAGATTTTGACTCTCTTCTACTATAAATTTTTTTGAATCAAATTTAAAGAAAATAAACCTTAATACCTTTTGAACCATAACATCTTCTTCAATATTCTCTCTAACCTCTGATAGTATTCATAATCTCATCTACCCCTTTCATGAAATATGTAACTGAATCTTCATCTTGAGACTCTCAAATTGCCCTCTATGATTCTAAAACTTATCAATTTTGACCTTTGAATCACCTTCATAGATAGTATACAATTTTGTCCATATATCTTTAACACATTTGCAATGAATTACCTTGGTATATATAGTTTTAGAAAGACCACATAGATGACATTCATAGCCATTGAATTTCTCTCAAATATCTTCTTATCTACAACACTAGTGGAAAGAGTAAAAGGAGTAACATAGCCATCTAAAATAGATTACCATAAATCAAACCCTAGGGACATAATATATGTCCTCATCCTTGCACTCAAAAATGCATAATTGGATCCATTGATCATAGGATCTTTCTTGGAAGAAAAACCACCTTAAATACTCTAAATAGCCATTGTACCTTAAGGATCTCCTTCAAGTGATTATAATTGAATGAAGGATATTATCTAATACCATTTATTATAGATATAAACCACTAAAGGGGGGGGGGTTGAATTAGTGGTGGCAAATAATCCAATTCAATTTACAAACCCTTTAAACACTTAATCATTTAAGACAACCATTAATGAAGCATACAAGATGTTTATAAAAATGAATAATGAAGATAAACAAGATTCAACACATATAACACATAGATATATATGGTAAAAGCTCATGAGGGATAAAAAACACTCTCAAGCATGAAATATTATGGATTACAGTCCTATAATAAGTGTGTAACCAAGAGAATTTAGTGAAACACCTACTTCACAAGGATCACCTACCCTTAAGGATGGTCAACTCCTTCTGATCTA
>JARHVA010009438.1:0-90000 GCA_037957365.1 Torreya grandis | reverse complement strand
ATTTTGATGAATTTTGTTCACTTACATAAGAAATATAATAATATAATACCTATTATGCGACCTATTTCACATCCTTAAATCACCATAATCATCCCTAACCATACCAAAACTAAATATCAACCAAGCCTACTTCAAGCATACTAGGACAAGCACACTGGACACTTTATCATTGACATTTAGACTATCAAGAAACTTCATCCACTCACCTAGATACCTCCATGACATCACTATTAATTCCCAAATAAATATGAGTTCTCAAGTCTGTACAAGTGCCCAAAACGCTCTTCAAAGCATTAAAAATCAAGATTATGGCTAATTTATGACTTGTCATATGTGAAAGTTATGTAACTATTCCTAGGTCCTTGGAAAGTGTTTTTAATGGTTTTTTAGCATTTTAAATCTTGGGAGTACATTAAAGTTCATAGAAACCATCTTTTTATCTATAAAACACTACCTTGAATTCCACAAAGGAACCTTAACTTATCCAAAACATCATGAAATGTATGTACAAGTTAATTAAGTCATGAAATGATCTCAAAGGATACCTAAGGAACTCTGACACATCATGGAAAATTTTCATCACTCCATGATATGGATATACCATTACAAGAACATAATAATACATTAATTTAATTTCTCCAAATAAACCTTAAACAATGCTAATAAGACCTTATAAAGACTAATTGAAGACTAGTAAGGCATGTAAAGGACTATGAACAAGGTTATCAAAACATGATAGTCAATTTTTCACCTATAGGGGTTGAGATTTTGACCTTGGGGGTAAAAATTGATCAAAAATCATAAAAATAATGATGAAGCTCCAAAACACCATAGTACCATTTATGAATGATATTAAATATGAATTATATGATATCACTAATCTAAGGGCTAGGAGGAGACCCAATGGGAGACCTACAAAAATGGATTTAAGATAGTTATATGTGGAATTATTTTAATAGATAATATAGAATCTAAAAATTTAAATGTAGAATAAAAAATAAAATAATAATAAGATGATAATAGATATAGAGTTGTAATAGGAAGATTATAATATGCTAGGTTCTATACAATCTAAGATATCATATCATGTTGTCAAATAACTTCCTAACTATATTATTTTATTGTCTTCCCTAATATGATGACAATCTAAAACTATTGAAGATGTAGATTATTATACAATGTAATAATATCAATAATTGATTGAATCATTACAATATTTCACATCAACTATTTTATAATTGATAAGTGCAATTATGTTAGTGATTTTCATTACTAACAAGATGCTAGCTATTGTGTAGTAACATTAAAGTATAATTTTAAGTAATTAATTGGAACATATTTTTATAACCTACTAATACAACTACTAACATAAGCACAAGATTGGATGTGCATTTTTGGTAATGTGTGGTATGATCTAGTGACCCATATCCTCCTAGATCACAAATTAGCCCTAATAGTTTTATGAATTTTTAATGTCCTTGAATTGATTAACCCATTTTTAAAAATAGTTTAACTAACTCCACCACTTCATATGTTTCATATTTTTTTTAATTTTTGTACATGCCCAAAATTTACACCGTATAACATTTTTGAAATGTCCAATGATGATGAAATGATCTCTAAAATACACACAAGCCATGCTACCTAGAATTTTGTTACTTAATTTATATTTATACCCCCCACCTTTTTTCTTTTAAAACCTTGATATTTCCCATTTTGATTATTTTTAAGCTTTCGTATTTTAACTACCTCAACTAAGAATCATCAATCTTAGTGACACAACTACCCCATTCAAAGAGGGAACCACCCCTTTATGAAACTTCCACCATGGTTTTTTTGTAATACAACATGATAGAAGTGTAATATAGGTAGCATATTCATAGTCATTTAAGTTAGTCTCATTATTTTTTAGGGAGGATTTAATCCCTTTTATGATGATTGCATATATGTCACCTACAAATTATGGTAGTTTTGTCACACTTTTTTTATTTTCTTTTTTTAGCATCTGAAACTTGAGTTATCATGTGTTTTAAAAGATTACTTAATGTTCATTCCCTAATTTTATTTTTTGACCTTATGACAACCCATATCACTTTAACTCTTGTTTAAATCCATTTTTCTTCCTAATGTAAACTTTCAGCTAATCAATAGTTAAACTCGACCTTGTAACCTCCTTAGTTATTCTAAAAGTATCTCAATTTTAGATGAATTTTGGATATAAATTTTACATTAGATATTAGAGTTTTCAATATTACATACTATCACATTTTACTTTGCTTTAGTTTATAATCCTATGTTTGGTCATCTTCATGTTAGACTACATAGTTTTGAAGAAGGAATGTGTTAAGGTCCCACTATGTTCCATAAAAGTTACATCATCATTATTATTATTATTATTATTATTATTATTATTATTATTATTATTATTATTATTATTATTATTTTACTTTTTTTTTTTTTTTTTGTGTGGGTGTATTACTAAAAAATCATCTATAATCATATATATATATATATATATATATATATATATATATATATATATATATATATATATTCAATAAATGTATTAGAAGTAATAAATCTATAATTGTATCAATCCACTGGTTAATAATATGATCCATTTAGTTTTCAAATAGCCTCAAACATAATACAAGATGAATATTTCTCATAAAATGAATAGTGGAAAGATTTAAGTAAATAAAATCTGTGATATAATCCACAAATATAGATATAAATAAGCATATAACCACTTTTGCTACAATACTTAGAATTGTTTATAAATTTCACAACCACTATTGTGTTAAATAATCATCAATAATAATTTACTACAAAACACATTTAAGTGCAAATTCAAATATACAATATATCATATATAATAGTAAAAATAGATCAATGATACATACAAATATCCATGATTGTGATTACCAAATGGTTGATTAGTTGAAGAGAAGGAGAACATCATTTGAATGTTTTACCTCCAATCACAAACCGTCGGTCTCCCACACACCTCCCACTAGGTGTGGACCTTCCCTTCATGAATCAGTAGATAAGAAAATTGTTGATATTAAGAAATAAATTGGAACCCATGTGTTTATAATAATACATGGATAAGTCACATATATCGTGGAAAATAGTTATCTATCTACTATGACATCAAAAAACACATGTAAACTAGAAATTATAGCAGAATGACAATATATTGGCTATAACATTACTTTGGCCAAAGTTTTCATTATAAAATTTAGATCTTGTATAGATCTAAGTTGATTCCACTCACACAAACTTGTTACTAGTGAATGTTAATCTATCATATGATATTAGGAGGTATATATATGATTTGAAAGTCAACACCTTTTTATATATATCACATGTTATCAAATGAAACATCCCTAGTAATTTTCACATAAAAATGCAAGGCATAATAAATACATATTTCAAAAAAAACCAATCCAAAAAATCATGTAATGAAAGGAGTAAATCATCATCACTTAAGAATCTCATTGTTTTAAACTCATCAATTTCATGTATAGGCTAGTCTACATTCAAACCAAAAATGCTTATAGATGTACAACAATAATCCAAGATTTAAAATACTATATCCATTTCACAACCTATCTCTCTTTCCTTATTAACATAATTCATATAATATCTGATAGGATACAACTTAGTTAACAATATAAACCACTTGAGTTTATAAATATCTCATAAAACACAAATGATGTATCCTAAAATTATTCTATACTTCATTGAAAACTTTATCCATTCTATGTTTGTTCCATCATTTCCTTAATATAATAAATTCTCATATTTTAATTATATCCTATAGGTATTTTATTTAATAGATCTTCCACACATGCGCGTGTATACACACACACCAAAATATATATATATATATATATATATATATATATATATATATATATATATATATATATATATATATATATATATATATATATATATATAACCATTCTAAATATATAACTTAACAAACTAGGAATAGCTTATGAGCACAATACAAGTTCCCTAAGCTCTTCTATACACCTTTCATAATTCCTTTTTGGATCTTGATTTCATCATTTAGTTATTGTACAAAAATATTGTACTTTAACCAAGTATATCCTAATATTTATATTTTATGTACATTCAACCCATCTGGTATATAGCTTTTAAGGGAGAAATATAACATATCTATAACACCTAAAGATTATATTAAGTATATACAAACTCCATGATTATTCTATTTATTCAAGATCATTTAAAATTAAAAGTATACCTAATTAATTCATAAAACCATTTGTATGTATTAAAATACCTGAATAACTTAGCCCAAAATTCTAAATATAACCTATATTTATACTATTTCATTTGGGAGGAAACAAATATATGCTTGGGTTCCATATCTCAGTGATAGTTTGATTATGTATTTGTATACATAGGTGAATGAAGTCATATTTATATGTGTGTGTGTGTGTGTGTGTATGTATATATATATATATATATATATATATATATATATATATATATATATATATATATATACATACATTAATTTATTCATATAAATAAAGTTACCAAGAACTATATTATCAATTATATATGTTCAAATTTATTTATTCTAATTAGTAATAATATATGCATAATTTCTTAATTTCTTTATGTATTGAAGATCAAATATCCCAACCTATGTTCTTATAATTAAAATATACAACTATACATATTTTTTTGATGTATACATACCTATAGAATCAAATCCACCATACAATAATTCTATTTGCATGTTAAAAAAAATACTTTTCTATCACCCTTCTATAACTTAGTAATCAACATATATATATATATATATATATATATATATATATATATATATATATATATATATATATATATATATATATATATATATATATATGCTCACCTATGGGAGATTTTTTATTTAGAAGGTAAATGATTTAATTAAAACATATGTTTCCTCAAACTATATTTAACCTAAGTTTATTTTCCCACATTGGGAATCACCCAACATTGCCCAATGTTTCCTATATACAAGGATAAAACTAGACATAATTTTCCCCCTTAATGATATTGAGAAAAATATTATGCTAGTTGTACTTGCATAACTGATATTTATTCATGTTTAGGCTCATCTATTTATAAATACCTAGTGTTATTTTATATAAGGATTCAACCTCATATCTATAGGCCTATGGATGGAATCAAGTTCTATCCCCAGGTTTATAGAACTAAATCCCTAGTTCTATTAGCAAAATTCTACAATTTCACACATTAAAATGAATTATGATAAAATCCCATATCAAAGAACCATATTTTATTAAAAAAATAACTCTAAAATTACTAATCAGATTTACAAACACAAGTTCAACCAAGTTATTTCTATAATAAATGATGTCCAATTATATAAAATGGTGGTATTTCCTTCTTCCTATTGAGCTCTATTCTCTCCTCTATCGTGTTATTATTAACCAAATTTTGACTCCAAGCCAAAATAGGTCAACCCCTCTAAATTTAAAATTTAATAGGGTGGTCATATGGATTTAGCATGGTATATAATTGTCCTAAAGAATCCCATATGGTCATGTTTTCCCTTCCTTATCCTTATCTAAGTTTTGGTCTTATGAACACTTGTCTAGTCCAAGAGGTCAATCACAAGATCTTATTATATTAAACTTTTAAAAAGGTTTAATATAGTTAAAATTCATTACAAAAGGTTATTTTAATGTCATTAATGTTATCCTATCATGTTCTAACCTTTATTTGACTCTAAAATGCAAAAAATGTCAATTTGGCCACCTTTTGGCCCATATAGAGGAATGGGACATACCACTTCAATAAGAAAACATTTAAAGTAGATTAAAAATGACCTTATTGTTAGAGAGAGGTTAGATAATGTTTATTTTTAGTTAGGTACTAACAAACTTGTAGTTTCAACCTCCTAAATAGGAAAAATGACATGTTTAAGCAGTTCTTGGCACTTGTATGGCCTTAGAGAATCAGTTGTCAATTGGAAATAGTTTTTAAGTGTATTTTGGGATCCCTCACATGATTTAATATATTTTTACCAGTTTTTAAGTTGAAATAATACTTTAGACACCTTTTCTCCTCTATCACTATCTTCATAAGCTTAGAAAGGAAAAATTAAAGTAGACGGTATGGCTAGGAGAAAGAGAGTTAGGAGATAAAAATTTGCCCAATGTTAGGGGTGGTAATGAAATTAAAATTAGTGGAATTAATTTTTTAATTATGGCCTATTATTTATGAACAATATCTAAGAATGATAATAGGTCACTATGGCCTATCCATCCAAGAGGGGTTTGTTCTTTCACCTATTTCTCTAACTCAAAAATCGATGGCGAGGAATTATTTTTAAGGTGATTTTTAGAGGTCTTGGATCTAATTTTCATGGTGGTTTTATTATTTGAATCACCTCCATGAGGTACTTTCACTTGAGGTAAGAATGCCTTAGTATACATGTTGTTCTAATGAATCCTACTGCAAGTTTGGTTTTCTCTTCATGGTGGTGACTCTCTAAGGTTTATAAAACTCCATCACTGATGTAATATACTTAAAATCCATGGAATTATTATTATTATTTTTTTTAAATGCCTCTCTTTCTCCATAATCTCCAAGTGATTTGCTTATTGATAGACTTGTATAGTATTTGGATGATCTTTCTACATCTAAAATTCATTTTGGTTTGAATATAAATAAGTAACATCATTGATAAAAAAAGAGAGATAATTTTAAGCTATTAGTTTATTTAATAATGGGGAACATGATCTAAATTTTTCATCTTAAGCAAGTTCATGAAGTGTCACAAGCATTTATAGGCCTGAAAGTCTATTAACATGTATTCAAGGACCCAAATCCATGTTAAGAATGTTTAGATAACATGGATAGCTAATTTAAACCTCATTAAAATTAAAAAATATCATAAAAATCATGAAAAACCATAAAAAAACTCCATTTTTAATACTCAAGACTCCATAGTCTATACATAGTTCATACACCCAGAGGATAGGTGTGAAGGAGTAAGTACTATTTGGCAACAGGTTTCTATTACTATTGAAAAATATTTAGAATATACAAGCTTCTAAAAGAAAATTAATGTAATTAATGTGGTTGAGAAACAAGAGAGTTGCTTTCTAAAGTGCAGACACATTAAATAAGCACCTGCAGTTCATATAAGACTAATCAAGTCTGTTGGAATTGATAGAAATGTTGGTCTTAAGCTTTGAGACCCACTACAGGAGTAATAATGAGGGGTGAATTGTTTTTACAAGTGTGAAAATATAAAAACTCAAAGATCTTAAGAGATAGGGCTTGTGTAGCCTTAAAAGAATCCTAAATATCCACCTACAAGCCTTTTGAGGGTTGGTTCATGTTTAAGCAATGAGGTTAATGAGCTACGAGTGAGTTTTATAAACCTTTATGCACATTCAATGAGAAGTTTATTTATAGGTAAATGAGCTCAAATTATATTGAGGGATTAGTGTCATGAAGAGAGCTTCAAATATCCTAATGTAGTCATGCCCTAAAAGAGCATCTATAGGACTATATAGAGATAGACTAATATCAAGCCTAGGTAAAGGAAAGTAATGTTTGGAGATGTTTTAAACAAACCTAAGATTTAAAATTAGATCCAAGAATCATTGGATTGGTTTTTTATTGGAAATTGTGAGACTTTAACCTAAATAATACAATTAAAATCCATGATAGGAACCTACACATTGCTTAGAGGGTTAGCCATTTTATAAACCTAAAGTACAAGTAGATAAAGTTTAAAGAGTGTTTGAAATGATTTAAAAAATCAAATATAACCTCAGATAGGTTTAAAATATTTTATAATATGAGTGCTTTCATGGTGAGGGATGATACCTAATACACATTTAAATAGCCGTGCTGAGCATTTACAAGCAGCCTACTTGAAAGACAATTTGTCTTAAGCTTAATGAAGAGACAAAAATGTATGTTAAGAGATGATCTAAACATAATTAAAATATTCAATAGGTTTAAGACCATTTAAAAGGTCTAGATGTTTGTGTATATACTTTAAACCCAAATTATATAATCATGGACCCTAAAGAACATGCATATGCATGTTTGAAGGGCCAACTTAGTAACAAACCTAAAAGAGAATGACAAAGGTATGTGAGATTCTCTAAGCTTAATTGAGGATTGTAGATAAATTTATGGACAATAGTAAGACTACTAAGGTGTGAGGATATTTTTCTAACCATACAAGATGTTGTCTTGACCCTAAAAAACCACCTATAGGCTATAAGGTAGTGATAGGTTGGTTCAGACCTAAAAGAGAGCTGATAGAGATGTATAAAGGAGGTTTGAATCCTTTCAAGACTTAAACTAACTCTTATTAAATTGGAGGGGCAAATGAGACAAGGAAGAGGGATAAATTATACCCTAAATAACATAGTCATATCCTAAGTACACACATACATGTGGCTAATTAGGTAGTTGGTCCAACATTAACCTTGAGTAATCAGATAGGGGTGTTATAGAGAACCTTGAGTTTTAATAAGACTAAATATAGGATCAGGGAACATTAAAGATATAAATCATAATAATGGTGATGATTAAACATAGTACATAATCAATAAATATTCTAAAAACACATATAGGCTACATCATTGAGATAGGCTAATCCTAAGCCTAAAGGGAATAAAGTGTATGTGAGGGACTCTGAGGTATACCTATAATTGGTGAAAAGGTCATAGGGTCATGAGACCAAGAGGAAAAAAGAAGAAACTTGACTAAAATGAGTTTAAACCTCATACTCAATCAAAATAAAAAGAAGAGTACACAAAATCAGGCATACATTCTAGTCATGAGAGAAATTTGAGTTTTAAAGGTCCTTTAGGCATGATCAGGATTTGAAAATTGGTAAACAAGGTGAAAATAACTTGAAAAAGACTTCCATGGTCTCCTTTAGGTCATAAAAATAATGGAATTACTCATTGTTTTGTCTCAGACCTTGCCCACTCCTTGGGCAAGGGGTAATCAAGAGACTTAGGGTCCACTTGAGCTCCAAGGGAATGAAACAAGTTAATAGACCTCATGAATGGATTATTTGGATATTTAATAGTCATATAAAAGATATTTATACATTATCAAGTGGATATAAACTTTATTTTTCACTCCATATTCCCTTGAAGTCTAGCAAAGAGAGAGCAAGCCTAAACCCACACCATTACCAGTGTACCATATTGATATAGATGGGTAATATACACTTCCAAATAATTTTTAATTATGGAGATGGATTTTATAGAGGATTATGAACTATTCACATCAATGGGAGTGACTTTTGAGACTTAAAACTCATGTTTGACCTCTCTCTAGCCTAAAAAACACTAATTAAGACACCTGAAGAGAAACTTCATATGCTCATACCATTTCTCACACTTTTCATGGGAGTCTTATAATTTTTAAATATTTGAAGGGGTCTACTAATAATTTTTTCCAAGTGGAAGGAGTTCATTTAATGATATATTCTTTATGAACAATTACTAAGACCCTAAATAGGTCTTAAACCTATTTTAAACCCTAATAATGACTAATAATGGGGCAAAGAGCTCAAATGAGTATATAATGACATATTTTTCTCATAAAACCTCTTTTATGTTTTTTAGGATTCCAAGGAGGTTCTGCATATGTACTTCACTTATACATACTACCCAATATACCCTCTATTTTGCATGTTTTTAATATGTTTTTCAGGTGTTTAAAGAAGGGGAGATCTTCTCAATCATGGGATAAGGTCATTTGGGAATTTTAATAGATTTAAAAATCTAAAACCTTACATAAGTTATTATGGAGATAATAAAACTAGGTCTATTTTTCAAGGCAATCTCAAATAGGCCCAAAATGAGAGTAGTTGATAAGGCCATTTCTTGGTTTACATACTTACATAGGGTATCAACACCCCAAAATTTTCATGGATGTTGGTGATGGCATAGGTAATTTTAATTGCATTATTATTTTTTATTTGAAACGTTTGGTATAGTTTTGGAATAAGAAAATAGGTTCTAAAGTAAGGAGGCCTAATTGAGGCATAATTTAAGAGAGAGAAAAACACAAAAACTAGGTTTCCACTCATAGTATGAAGATGAAATTTGACATGGATATATAAGGAAATATAGGGTAATATAAAATTACCTTATTTTGTCAATATAATTTGTACAAAAATTACACAAGGAGATTTATAAGAAAAAAGGGTTATAAGGAAATTATGCCTAGTAAAAGCCTAAGGAGTAAAATGAGTTCTTCAGAGTTGGTACAAGAACCAAAATGGTGTGTTTTAGGTATAATAACATATTTGAAATCCATTAATCTATATTATATGAGGTGAAGAGGATGCACTTGAATTTTAGGCCACTTGGACCAAACTAGGTATGGGAAATGGAGAGTTACAAGACACCTATGCACTTGAATGATGGAATGATAGGCTAGAGGATTTTATTAAGGATGAAATATGTTCAATTATTGGTCTAATATAGTTTCAAGTAGAATTTATGGTTGTAATATTGATTTGTCACTCTTTTCATGTAAATAATGGTAGGTTTTAAGGAGTTAGTCAAGGTGTCAAGCCAAGTTGTAACTCATATGCCACTTGTAAGGATGGAACATATTTAGGGGGTCAACACATGGCATGTAATATCTAATAGTATATTTCATTACTCTTTCTTTCTTTGTAACTTATTCTCTCATGTTTGACACTTGTCACTCCTTTATTATGTTCCTAATTTGTTATTTTTAGGAATATTAAAGTTGTATTCCTATTAAATAAATGTGTTTGAGTATGATAAATTAGTAAATAATATTCCTAATTAAATATAATAATTTTTGAAATTAAATTGCAATTAAATTTTTTATAAAAATAACAGTGAGAGAGAAAATCAAACTTAACTTATTCTAGACTATTTCGACTAAAATGGGGTCTAGAAATTTATGTGCAAGACTATGACACTATCATAAATAAGATCCTAGACTTCATTTTTTGATTGGGTAGGAGTGCCCAAATTAAACACCCTAGGCTCTAGCATTATAGTCCTCCGGCACTATTGTCCTAAGTATTTAAGCTTTTTGGGTTTTATTTGCCTATTCAGTGTGAGCATGTGTACCAATTTTTAGGTCTTTGATATCAATAGAGCTCCCTATAGAGCTTATTCTTCATGTAATTATATCTTCTATGTAATTGAAATAAACTTTGGTAAATGGGGAAAAAGGGTTAATGTGTGTAAGATACACTAGACATGTTTCACACCCCATGTGTGGGAATGATGCCTACATACTAGTACTTTGAAGAGGGATAAAGATATATATAGTTCTTCCTTTAAAAATGCCTGGTGAAATAATGAATTGAAATACAAGAAATAATAAAATTGGGTATGCTGGAGATGACTAGGGACTAGTGTAAGGACTTGAATTGGTTTTAAAGTGTATAAGATGGTTGTATGTAAAGAATAGGGAAGATAGCTTGAGTGGTCTTTCTTGTATTCTTGCTTGCTTGAATGATATTTTTCCAACCCTTTCCAAATGATCTCTAAATGGGCTTATATATGAATATATTGGTCATGGGCTAGATGAAAGTGGACTAGGCTAACATGATGAACAAGAGGAATTAAAAAAATGATAATTTGGGCTCAAATTATCATTGGATAGGAGTGTTAAAAAGAGGACACACTAGGTTCTAGCATTATAGTCCAACTTTGGCTCTATTGTCCTAAGTAGATGAGACCTTAGGGGATTGATTGGTCATGAAGAGAGGGTCCTAATTCAGCTGAGGTCAAGTCTGGATGGCCATGAATGACTAGGATTTATTGAAAATAAGTATAAGAGGGTCATGAGAGTAAGCAAGAGGGACCTAAGGATTAGGTGTCATTATTCATGCTCAAGTTACCAATTTTTGCATTTTATATGACTATTTTCTCCCCCTTTATTCTAGTGATGCAACAAAGTGAAATAATAAGATAAATGAAAATAGAAAGGGTACTTGAACTTACCTATAAAGGTGAAGCCAATGAAGCTTGTGATACTGAGTAATGATGGATAGTGTATATAGAGCACGTTGTGTAAGTGTGAATATGCAAAAGGAAAATAAAGAGTATATCAGTTCTTATTATATTCAATATAAAACAATAAATTACAAAGCTAGGTAAGAGAGAGGAAGAGAAAGGAACAAATACACCTCACCAAGTAAGTGAACTAATACAAAACCTATTATGATGCTGAGTAAGGCTAAATAATGATAGATGTACTGGATGATGCTATACAAAATATTATATCATGAATAGAGTTAAATGCTCAATTCCCTAGAAAGTGGCTCAAGAATGTAAAGGCTAGCCATTTAACTCCATCATCATCTACTGAGTGAAGATATATGATCATTTATGTGATAATTGGTGTTTAGACTGTGTGTCTAATACCTTTGAATAGGTGGCTCAAGAATACAAAGGTTATCACTTTAGCTCCATCATCACCCCATGAAGTGAATATGTCAACTAATACTAGTATGAAGAAGTATGTCATAGGAGATATCTCTTGAGGCCCATGAATGCTCAAAAAATATGACAATGTGGCATGGATAGATGAATGTGTACTAGAATGTAGGCCAATGTTGGCCAAATTAGAAAAGATGGAGATTAGGCTTGTATGAAAGCCACTCTAAAATGATGCCAACCACCTAATGATAGAATAAGGCATGTAACTACTGATAATGCTTGATAATTCTAAAAATTGAAAAAAAAAAAAGCAAAAGTGTTGTGTAATCTACTCCCAATCATTGGTGTCTAAAACATGGATTTTGATCTAGTAGTTATACCAACTATTGTATCTAAAACTAAAATTGAGAATCAATAAAAATGTACTAAAAACTACTGATATAAATTGGTATGCTTATGTAAAACTATAGCTAAACCTACTTTTCTAACTACTTATAGAAAACCTAGTTTTTATATTATTTAGATAGGAGAACTAAAAATAGACACCCTAGTGTCTATCACTTTAGTCCAACCTTAAGGATATTTTCCTAGGCTAAAACTGATCATTGATATTGAATCTTGACTATCTTCCTAATCTATTCTAAGTGGTTTGATGATTGGTTTTTGTTTTAGTTGTTCTAAAATTGGATTTTTTGATCGATAAGATCTCTAATCTTTGTAGCAAAACCCCTATTTCTTGCTCCCTCTTATGAAGGTAGGAATAGGTACCTTATAATGATATCCCTTAGAAGAGATAAAAATATACATGATATAACAATGATAATCAATAAGATATCTTAAGATATAACATGGTTTGATTTGAGAGATTGTTAGATTAACAAGGGTATGCCTAGATAGATGTAATAATGTAATAACATGTGCAAAGTATTGAACTAAAATTGAAAGTGTTAATTTTTAGTTTTTAAGTTGTTATTTGGAGGGATGGAACATGATGTCCATCATGGCATCCAAGAGCATAGGAAAACTGCATGATATGTATCATGGCATTGAAATAATTGAAGATGCAATCAAGCAAAAAGCACACAAAGCAAGAAGCAAGAATCATACAAGGGTGGGTAAGGGGCCATGCAAACAAGGGACATGGGCAGATGTCACTCAAAATAGAAAAAAAGCATACAAGGCATGTTTGAATGCCACATACACATATAGTTAAAATAATTAAGTTGGCATGAAAGCCACATGCACATATAAGAGTACAAGCAAAGGACATTTGTAAATATCCTAAGGCACACACATGAATAAAAGCAAAAGACATTGAAAAATGTCCTAAGGCACATACAGGGGACAAGTAGGAAATAGAAATACAATCCATAAAGCTATGATAAACAAGAAGAGAAAGCATGTAATAATTAGAAAGATAAAATCACATCTAACTAATCAAAGCAAGAGTGAAAGTATGAAAGACATGTTTATTAAAAGACTAGGTATATGCTAAGAGATACATAAGTGCTAGATATTAGTGAAATATTGATATAGTAATCTATGTAATCTAGTAAGTAATGTACATTAGCATGATAACTTAGAATGTGCAATGTAGGAATGACATAACCTAGATGGTGTAGTCATGTAGAAGATACCCCCAGTGGGTATGTATATCAAAGTGTGTCTCGAATGTAGAAGTAGGATGTCCCCTCAATGGGTAGAATGAAGCAATAAAGTAGATAGATGCAACTACACAAACTCAAATAAGATCAAGTGAAGCATGGTAATGTAGATAAATTGACATACAATAGCATGAAATAGCAAGTGTAAATCCTAAGATGATATTAGCAATGTAAAACAGAGATGATGCATACAATCAAAATGTTTTTAGTGTTTTGACATTTTTTAATGTTTTTGGATTTTGAAATGTTATAATGTTTTTATATTTTTGGAATATTTTAACTATGTAAAATCAAGCAGAAGAGGTTATGTACAAGCAAAGCTGTAAAGACACTATGTAAAAGCATGTAAATAAAGTAATATGCACATAATGATTTAAAAGACTAGGTTGGAGGGGGGAAGGGATCCAAGGATGGAGCTTGTTGGGGATGGAAATGGAGGAAAGGGTCATGGCCATCATCAAATGCCTTGAGATCATTATCATAAGTATCATCATATGCTACAATGTTGTGTTTTTGATTTCATCATGCCGAAGGTGAATCGAAGGTTGCTCTAGTGGTGGAGATGTTGACTCTGATCTGGGACATTTAGCCCTGCTAGTAGAAGACTTCAATAGAAGTGGTGGACTTGGTGTTGTTGGTGGTGTTATAATCTAAATAATACCTCAATCATATAATTTATCCAATCTCTATTGTAAATTTATACATGAGTTTGTATCATGGCCTATAATCTTATGAAAAGTACAAAATGGGTGACCATCTTGCTGTGATAATTTACTGATAGATCTATGTCATACTATAAGTAATGTGATCAATCCATGATCAAGTAATATCTATAACATAAACTATGGTTGATGTTTTGTGTTACCTACCTAAATCTAAAAAATTGGCTTTATATCCATAGAGGTAACCATGTGAACTATATGTGCCAAGTGATCTATTTGTGGCCATGAGTGTGGAGTATATCCTGAGAGTGTAGTGTGAGATGATAAAAGTTACATAGGATGTGGAATGAAAGATCTATATTCATCTTGGTAATCTTCTAGGATGACTAGTGTAAATCTCAATCCACACAAATAGTCATTTATGAGTGTGGGTGCCATATCATCATTTGAAGAAGCTCAATCTAAAATATTATATTAGAGAGGACCTAACATGACCAAAAACTATGCATAGAGGGTTTTGGGTCCTACCATGATATCCAAAGTAATGGTGCCCAATGTTTGTCATGGTATATTATCAAATTCTCAAATGTTCTTATATGATTTTTACATTGATGCCATATCTATGCCCATGGCCTATAAGAATGTGATATTACATATATTAAGTTCAAAACCACTATCAACAAGAACTCTTTTGACTATGTTGGTTTTTACTTGAACTTTTATGATTAGTGGTAAAATTTGATCAATAATTATCTAAGAATGCATGTCCTCAATGTCAAAAGAAATTGTATCTTATATAGTTTTTAATGTGTTGACCAATGATGCAAAATAAGAAGGTTATGAACTAATTTGCATAGAAGTCTGAGTGAGTGCCTAATAAAGAATGTCCTTGACTATATTAGCTTTTTGAAGTAGTTCTAACATGAAAATCTTAGTTGGAGTATTTCTCATCTAATCAACAATGTCATATGCCTTGTGTAAATATGCCTATACAAGTGGGTTGGGCTTGGGATAAGTAGGAATAAAAGGGTGATGGGGTTCTTGTATAGGTGAAGGAGGCATAATAGCACATTTATTAATATCTCTAATTACATTATCTACTATCTGTATAGGATTATTAGTAGTTATGAGAGGAGAGATAAAATAATCGATGGGTTGAGGTGGTGGAGGGACAAAGGGTGTCAACTTGGCTCTTTGGCAATGGGTAGTGACCTAGGAAAGAGTAAAATAGACCATGCAACATGAATTGGCATGGGGTAGAGGATCTAAAGGAGGTGATTCAAGAGATGTATTAACATGTTTAAGAATAACTTGCTTAAGATCATCCCATATGATGAAAAATAAACATGAAATGCAAAGAATGAATATTTGTACTAACATATGATAGACTTCATCATTCATATATATGATAGGGCCCATTATGGTTTCCTTGTTATTTACAAGAAATGTAAGAAAAATTTGTACATAAGTGAGAATCAATTTTGCAATTGGATTATGGATGTACCTCAAGAAGTAAAATAGGAGCTAGTACATGTAACTAGGGATTTTTTAAAAATATTTTCGTAAAATACTATAAATTTTTGAAATTGAAATTGAATATTTGAGTTACGTATTCTAGAAAAAATTCAAAAATTTATGGGAAAGTTATTGATTTAATGGGACCTATTAGATCCAACTAGGATTTTGAGGAAATTTTTTTTTTAAAAAAATTACAATGATTTTTTGAAATTTGAAGTGGTTTTTTAATTTTAATATGTAACTAAAAATTGAGAAAATTATTGGAAAATTACTAGGAGCTAGTTGATGCAACTAGGGTTTGAAATAAATTTATTTAAAAATTTACTACAAATTTTCAAAATTTGAGATAATTTTTTGATGTATATGTGTAAGAAAAAATTCACAATTATAAATCAAACCCTAAATTCCTAAATGGTAAGTTCAGGTACACATCTTCTTCCTTTCTTTTACTTTAGTACTTCATTTCATTACATCACTAGATTAAAAGGGGGGCAAATATATACACTCTAAATTAGTTAAGCAACCAAACATATCATGTCTTTTCATAGTCCTTTCACAAGAGACTCTAACTAGAGAATATGAGCTTTTTACACATTTAGCCATGTCTTTCATTTTATCTATTTTGGTCTTGTTCTAAGATTGAGTCATCTTTTTACCCATTCCCAATCACCCTGAGCCTTTCAAAAGGTCATTATACCTCAACTAGGTTAGGTTTTCCATGCTTGTTCTATCCCCCTAGTCCTTATCCTATAGGATAGGAGCACTAGATCTAGTAAAAATTTCCTAAAAAGCTTCAAAATAGCTCAAAATTATCAAAAATAGGCTTCCAAATATGCCTAAATCACATGTTTTAGCTACTTTCTAGGGTAATCTCTCCACCAACCTCAATCAGGGTTACCAACTACTCAAGCTAGGTCATGATAGGTGCTCATATCCTTGGCATATCTCCTACTCTAGATCTCTAAATCTCAAACTAGTCAATGCACAAATGAATCAAGAATTAATCCAATTTTCCTATATCAAACAATTTTTTTTCATTCAAAGCAAAATACCATTTTGACCATAACTTGAACCCCGTATCTCAGTTTTACAAACCATTTTATTCCATAAAACCATGAAGTCAATGCCTTCAATATCCAAAAATCCTCAATATATTATTACATCATTTTCCTACTATGGAACACATAGATCTTTATACCTATTTTGTACCTAGATACATACAACTTCATCCTCACCAATAACAACTTGTTCAAATTTTATATACAACTTGGTCTTCACCAATCAAAGCTCATTCAAATTTCAAATAACTCAATCTAAATAATCAATCAACTTCTCAAATCACTTCAAAACTATGCCAACCTTGTTCCTAGCATTAGGGCACTAGTCATCACTTTTGGCTCAATCTCCTCTATTACAAATTTCTTCACTCTACCCAAGAGGGAGGCATTATTACTATTATTCTTATTCCTACACCTACCCAACACACCTATCCACTCTCATAGATGGATACACCATGGTTCTTACACCTCCAACAGTCAAATTATTAGATTTAGCTTAGATGGGTTAAGATATATAGTGATTCAGACTACATGGGTCACTTACAAATGGTTTTTTCACCTCCAATAGTCACATTATTAGATTCAGCTTAGATAAGTCAAGATATATAGTGATTCAAATTACATAGATCATTCAACATTACTTAAGACATTTAGAGGGACATACCTTTAGTTTATAGATACATAGATTACTTAGATATACAGTGGTTTAGATCATATGGATTCAAAGTGACTTTGATACAGATTCAGCTTGAATATCAAATTTGGGGTCATGTCCATCACTACATATCTCACACATATAGGTTCATATAGCATGGCATAGTTACAAACTAGATATAAAATTATAGGCATAGTGTAGAGCACATTATTTTGATCTCCAATTTTACACATGAGACATGACATGATAGCTCATTTCACATGTGGTTATATAGATTAACAGACTATACATATGCATCACTCATATACCAAATTTGGGGCATGACATAGATGTTCATGTTATTCATCATCCAAGATTATATAGATTGGAATGGAAAGACATGTCATTTTCTTCTTACACATGTACTAGAGTTTTTAGATTACACCCAGACATATCTAGGTTGTCACCAAGTTAGATCATATGATCATATGTAGCAATTGGTCTATAACATCACCCAGACCTAAGAGTTTGTGTAAGACAGAGGGCAAACATTAGTTTTGGACCTTTGATCACTTCTTAGTTTTAATTTAGATTATTCAGAGTGGGGGCATGATAGATCTTATTCTTCACAACATACATTTTCTATATAGACATTCTAGATTACATGAGTTTATGTGGGTTAGAGGGTAGACATTAGTTTTGGGCCTCCAAGCATTTCTCAGTTCTAGTCAGATTTAGTATAGAGGCATACATTTTAGGAATTCATTCTTTCTCTAGGCACTATTCAAATTTAGTATGAGGGGTATCCATTTTAGGGATTCCTTCTTTCTCCAAGCACTATTTAGATTTAGTATAGGGGGCATCCATTTCAAATATTCTTTCTTTCTCCAAGCATTATTCAATTCTTCATCCACTTTTTTGGCTAGGAAGTTGGACTAGTTATTTTAGCATGTTTATCTCATGTAGGTAAGTTCATGTACGCATCTTCTTTCTTTCTTTTACGCTAGTAATTCATTTCTTTGCATCACTTGATTAAAAGGGGTAAATGTATACACCCTAAATTGGTTAAGCAACCACACATATCATTTATTTTATTAATCCTTTCATAAGAGACTCTGATTGGAGAATATGAATGTTTTACACATTTACCCATGTCTTTCATTTTATCTATTTGGGTCTTGTTCTAAGCTTGAGTCATCTTCTTACCCATTCCCAATCACCTTGAGACTTTAAAATGGTCATTACACCTCAGCTAGGTCAAGTTTTCCATACTTTTTCTATCTCCACTGGTCCCTAGCCTATAGGACAAGAGCATTGGGATTGGACTATGGTGTTGGAACCTAAGGTGTCCAATTGTTAACACTCTTATCCAAATTCAAATGGAGCTCTAATGGTCAATTTATTATACAAGATGAGTCTTAACCCTTTTATTTGATTCATTCTTAAGTTTTTCGATGTTTACCAAATTCAAATAAATCTCCCAAATTCAAAATAATGAGTTTCCTATATAAGGGACTACACAAGGCATTTTATATTTGGCATTTACTACTTTGACACATTAGACATAATAAAAACTAGTCAATAGTATAGCTTAGTTTCTATGCATCACACATAAACTCACATGTTTGATCAAGGAAGGGCCTAGGTGAAAGTCATTCTTACATATATCATGTGCATTGATTATGCATGTTCCTTAAGGGAGAACTACATTTGATCTCAGACCCTAGTTTAAGGATTAATGTATGTAGCAATCAGAATGACAAGGGTTCTATATCATGTTGTCATTCTTGCCTTAAACCAAGTTTCCCCTTTTTTTCTTTTCATGTATTCATTATTCACATGTCTATAGATGGACATAGGTATTTAAGACTAAAATGAACCTACAATGAGCTCTATTAACTTTTTTCCCCTAAAAATTGGTACATAGGCTCAAACTGACCTAATGAACAAAATCCAAACAGATTAGATCCTAAGGAAAATAGTGCTATGGAGTGAATATAATGCCAAACACCAAAGTTTCCTATTCTAGTGCTTCTATCCAATCAAAAAACAAAATTTAGATTCAAATTCATGAGAGTGTCTCAGTCCTATTTTTTAATTGTCAGCTCTAAAATCATTTGTTTTAACCTGATTTAAGATAAGTTTATTATTCTTCCTCTTGTTAAATTACCTATTTAAAATCTATATTTTCCCCATTAAACTAGATTTTTTCTATCATTCCAGACCCTTATTATTTAGGATCTAGAGCTAATTCTTCATGTACTTGTATTTTCACTAATTAAACTAGTTTAATTATCTCTAGTTTAAGTATAAAATACAAGTACATGAAATATATTGTCACTTTAGAGCTAATTCTTCATGTACTTTTTTTTAATATGCAATTGAAAGAAACTTTGGAAAATGGGGAAAAGGAGTTAGTGTGTGTAAGATGCACTAGACATGTTTCACACCCTATGTGTAGGCACATTGCCTACATACCAATACTCTAAGAGGGATCAAGCCATATATAGTTATCCCTTAAAGAGTGTTTTGTGCAATAGTGAACTAAAATGCAAGAAATGCCAAAACTAGGTAAGCTTGAGATGATTAGTGACTAGTGTAAGGTCTTGAATTGGCTTGAAAGTGTATATGATGTCTATATGTAGATAATAGAGAATATTGGTTAGGTGGTCTTATTTTTATTCTTGCTTTCTTGAATGATATTTACCAACCCTTTCTAAACAATCTTTGAATGGGATTATATATGGATCTATTGGTCATGGGTTAGATGAAACTAGACTAGGCCAACATAATGAACAAGAAGAAATAAGGAAAAATGGTAATTTAGGCTTGAATTGTGATTGGATAGGAGTAATGAAAAGGGGAAACCCTAAGTTCCAGTGTTATAGTCCAACTTTGGATCTATTATCCTAAGCAAACGATATTAGGGGGGATGGATTAGTCATGAAGAGAGGGTCTTAGATTAGTCGGGGTCAAGTCTAAAAGGCCATAGATGATTGGAAATCAATAAAAGTAAGCCTAAGAGAGTCATGAGAGAAAAAAAGAGGGACCTAAGGGTTGGGTGTCTTTAGTCATACTCAAATTACCAATTTTTTAAATTTTATATGACTACATTTCCCCCCTTTATTCTAGTGATGCAGCAAAGTGAAATACTAGAATAAAGGAAAATAGAAAGTGTACCTAAAATTATATATAAAGGTGAAGTCCATAAAGCTTGCAATGCTAAGTAATGTTAGATAGTGAATAGAGAGTATGTTGTGTAAGTGTGAATCTATGAAAGGAAAAAAAAGAGTAGATCAATTCTTATTATATGAAATATAAAATAAGAACTTACAAAGCTGGGTAAGAGAGAGGAAGATAAAGGAATGAATACACCTCATTAGGTACATAAACCAATATAGAACCTATTATGATATTGAGTAAGGCTGAGTAATATTGGATGTGTTGGATTATGTTATACCAAAATTTATATCATGAATGGATTTAAGTGTTCAATTCCCTAGAAAGTGGCTCAAGAATGTAAAGACTGGCCCTTTGGATCCATCATCACCAATTGAGTGAATCTAGATGATCATGCACATGTTAATCAATGTTTGGACTGTGTCTAATCCCTCTAAATATGTGGCTCAAGAATGCAAAGTCTAGCCCTTTGGATCCATCATTACCTCATGAATTGAAGATAAGAATTGATACCAGTATGAAGAAGTAGGTCATATGAGATGGCTCCTAAATCCCTTGAATGTTTTGAAATTTTGAAAATGTTGCATGGATATAATAAGGTGTGATAGAAACTAGGTCAATGTTGGCTAACTTAAAAAATATGGAGATTAGGCTTTTATGAAATCCACTCCAAAACTAAAATTTTGGATTATGTGGAAGCCACTTGAGAACTCAAGTACTTAGGAAATGTGGAAGTTATGATTGTATAAAATCCACTCTTAAATGATGCAAACCACTTGTAGATGGAATAAGGCATGCAAATATTGAGAATGTCTAGGTAATCTTGAAAACTAAAAGTAAAGAACCATAAGTGTTGTACACTCTACCCTAAATCTTTGGTGTCTGAAACATAGATTCTAATCTATAAGTTATACTATCATATCTAAAACTAAAAGTGAGAACTAATAATGCTACACATGATGCTCCCTAGGTCTAGATTTTCTAAGAAAATTGTACTAAAAACTACTAACCTAAACTGGTCTAATTATGTAAAACTATATCTGACCTACATTTCTACCTACTTATAGAAAACCTATTTTTTCTACTATTTGGATAAGAGTGCTAAAAATGGACACCCTAGTGTCTAGTTTTGTAGTCCAGGCTCAAGGCTATTGTCCTGGGCTAAAACTGATCACTATTCTATAATCTTGTTGTCTCATTTGTTCTAAGTGGTTTAATGACTAGTTATGACTCTAGTTGTTCTAAAACTAGATTTTTGATTGATTAGGAGCTCTGATCTTTATAGTAAAACCCTTATTTATTTCCCTCTCTTCTAAAGGTAGGAATAGACACCCTATAATGACCTCCCTCAGAAGAATCCCTACAAGTGTGTTAAGCTATAAATATAAATGATATAGTAATGATAATCAATAAGATATCTCAAGATATAACCTGGTTTGATCTAAGAGATTGTTAGATCAATAGGGGTATGCCTAGATAGATGTAATAATTTAATAGCATGTGCAATGTTCTTGAACTGAATTAATATTAGAAATATTAGTTGTTAGTTTGTTAGTTGTTAGTTGGAGGGATGGAGCATTATTTCCATCATGACATCCAAGAGAATAGGAAAATGCATTATATGGATCATGGTATTATAACAATTGAGAAACAACCAAGCAACAAGCACACAAAGTAAGAAGAAATAAACATACAAGGGTGGCCAAGGGGCCATGTAAACAAGGGACATGGTTACATGTCACTCAAACTATAAAATAAGCATACAAGGTATGTTCAAATGCCACGTACACATATAATTGAGAAAAATAAGCTGGCATGAAATCCATAGGCACATAGAAGAGTAGAAACAAAGGACATTGGAAAATTTCCTAAGACACACACATGAATAAAAGAAAAGGACATTGGCAAATGTCCTAAGACACATACAAGAGACAAACAAGAAATAGAAATGCAATCCAACAAGTTATACTAAGCAAGAAAAAAAGCATGTAATAATTAGAAAGATAGAATCACATCTAACTAATCAAAGTAAGAGTGAAAGTATGTAGTGCATGTTTAGTATAAGACTAGGTATATGCTAAGAGATACATAAGTGATAGGTACTAGTGAAATATCAATATAATAATCTATGTAATCTAGGAAGTAATTTACATCAGCATGATAACTTGGAGTGTGTAGTATAAGAATGACATAACCTAGATGGTTTAGTCATGTAGAAGATGCCCCCATTAGGTATGTCTATTGAAGTGTGTCTTCAATGTAGAAGTAGTATGTCCCCTCAATGGGTAGAGTGAATCAATCAAGTAGCTATATGTCACTGCACACACTCAAAGAAGATAAAGTGAAGCATGGTAATATAGATAACATGAAATACAATAGCATGAAATAACAAATGCAAGTCCTAGCATGATATTAGCAATGTAAAACATGGATGATGCATCCGATTGAAATGTTTTTGGAGTTTTGACATTTTTGAATGTTTTTGAATTTTGAAATGTTATATTATTTTTGTATTTTGAAAGTTTTAAACTATGTATAATCAAGTAGAAGAGATTATGTATAATAAAAGTTGGAAAGACATGATACTAACCGATGAGTCTCATGTGAGACTCCTTATCATGGTGTCATATAATAAGAAGTGGAATCATGTGTGATCATGAAGCATAATGGAAATGTTGAGACTATGGCTTTAAAAGCTATATATGTTGTAAATATTATGAGATATCTAAAGTAGAAATTGATTGTGGGGTCCCTTTGTAACTCTAATAAGTGGATGAAACTATAGAGCTCTTAGGGACCCATTTAGAATTAGGAGAAGCTCTCTGAACATGTGCTTTATGTGTAGATGCATGAGATATCAATAAAACTACTCTGTGTGTGAATACTATAGCTAGAAACTATCTAGAATATTGAAGATATGGAGATGTATGAACCCTTTGTATTAGTTATGGATGCCTCAATTGTGTTTAAATATAAAATGAAAGAGGAATTGAAATTGGAGGAGACACTAAAAATGGTGGTAAAACTGAAATTGATGACTACAAACTGGTAGATGGCTCTGAAGTAGGGAGTGGTAACTCATATGGAACTCTACTAACTATAACAACTTGATTAGCATGAATGAATTTCATGCATCTATGAACTATATAAGGTAATAATCTAAGTTTTTGAATCCATGGTCGACCAAGTAACATATCAAAAACTCCTACGCTGGGAACTATAATGAATGGTGTGGCCACATGTGTAGGACAAACCTATAGTGGAAGTATTATCTCACCTAATAAACCCTATATATGCCCCATTGAAACCACTGATAACTATGTTTATTGGAGTGATATCTTTCTTTGAATAACCTAAATGTTTTATTAGTTTCAAGGTGTACATGTTAAGACTGGAACCATTGTCAATAAGCACACTGTAAAAAGGTTGATTATGAATGTGAGCTCTGGTAAATAGTGCACAATAATATAAATCATCCTTAATGATCTATTACTCTAAGAAGGAGATTTAAGTTCTATCTAAAAATCTATAATTATATACACCAATCATGTTTATAAAAGGATGTAACTTAATTGAAGGTGTCATGTATGTATCTGGTGGTGGATATGCATTATATGCATGACGAACCCCTGATGTGTCCCCTATATCCTATTTTAAATGTTGTGAAAATGGATCTGAGAAGATTTTCAATGAATTATCATGTATTTGCTTTACTAGTAGAGGCTTAACTAAAGTGCCAAGACCAATAGCATTTGAATCTATTAGGTCTTGTATCTTGTGCTTTAAACTGATGCATCTATTTTTTGTATGGCCTGGTGCCCTCTGGTAGTCATAAAATTCATGTTGATCATATCCCTTTGGAAGAGGCTTCATTACATAAAATTCCTAAATAAGAGGGATATATATGATATTACAATCCAAAAGATACTATAAAACCTTGGTTGGAGGAACTAAAAGATGTGAATAAGTATGTCAAAGGGGTGCTGACAAAACTATTTGCTGAGAAGGCTCTAAAGTTGCATTAACTATAGGTTGATTTTTCCCTTTAGTATCATTGAACATGACCTTATATGGGAATTTTTTGTTACTCTTATTAGTTGTGTTTGATGTATTAGTATATTTTAGTTTGCCCATTGAAATTAGTTTGACTTTTCTTTCCTTTAATGTGTGAGACAATTTAGTGAAGAAAGAGAATCTTTTGAACATGATTGATTTTTGAAGTGCTGGTAAAAGACTTTGTTTGAAAATGTCCTATAACTTCTGATCTTCCATGGGGCTAGTCATCTTATCCAATATGGTCTTATACTAGAGAACATAGTCCATGAGATGCTCATTTGGTCATTAATTATATTGATCAATTTGAGCATATAAAACCTTATCACCAATGTTGATACTAAAGTGTGATAGGAACATGTTAACTAAATAATTGAATGCATTGATTGACTAATTAATTAGATTATAGAGCCATTGTAGATAATAATCCTTTAGACTCTATGTAAATAGCTTAGTAAGTAGCTAGTCATTTGGGGCATAATCCAAGCACGTTACATGAAAAGCTCTCAAATGTGTCTCTGGATCACCCTTGCCATCATATATAGTAAGCTTAGGTTGAAAACAACCTTGTGGAAAGTATGTAGATGTAATATGATGTGCCAATGATGTATGTAGTATATAAAAATAATCCAAATCCTACATATGTATAGTGGCACCTTGCACAAGATTTATCACCTTGGATTGAAGAGATCTCATCTCTTGCACAAGGGCTGCCACATCAAGAGATAGTGATGTACTAGCTATAACTAGTAGCATAGAGGTAGGTTGGATTGCTATAGGGGGTTATTGAGATGTAGTTTCCCCTATAGTGTCATTTAAAACTGGTGGCTCTATGGTTTGAGAAGATTGACCATTTTTCACTTGTTTTTGTTCCTCTTGTACAATTTTAAGCATGCCATCTTGCATATTTGGATGTTTGGTTAAGAGTTCTTGAAGTTTTATTTTATCAGTTTCATTAAAATTGATATGTTGATCCATTATTAAAGTAGGAAAACAATTTTAAATGTGTTTAAATATTTTATAACAAGTTTTAATAGGCAATGTGTTATAAAGGGAAAGTACTGAATATAAAAAAATGCAAGGTCCTAAAAAGAGTGAATTGGAATTTGTGCAAAAAGGATAGTGAGCTACTAAACATGTAAGGTGATACCTCAAGAAGCAAAATAGGAACTGGTACATGCAACTAGAGATTTTTCAAAAATATTTTTACAAAATACTATGAATTTTTGAAATTGAAATTAAATTTTTGAGTTAAGTATTCAATAAAAAATTCAAAAATTTTTGGGACAGTGCTTGATTTAATGGGACCTAGTAGATGCAACTAGGGTTTTTATACTAAAGGTTTATGATATGATATGTGTAGTTCACAAAATGATTTATTATTTTTGGGAATGATGGAGTTTTATTACTATTAAATAAATGGGTCTAAGTAGGAAAAATTAGTAAATAATATTCCTAATTAAAGCTACTAATTTGTGAAATTAAATTACAATTGGACCCTTTCTAAAAATAGTAGTGAGAGAGAGAGAAAATCAAACTTAGCTTATTTTGGACTATTCTAACTGAGATAAGGTCCAAAAAATTATGTGCAATATTGGGATACTATCGTAAATAGGATCATAGAATTCCTTTTTTTATTGGAAAAGAACACTAAAACTAGACACCCTTTGCTCCAGTGTTGTAGTCCTTCTCTAGTGCTATTGTCCTAAGGATTTATACTTTTTGGGTTTTATTCATTTACTCAATGTGAGCTTATGAACCAATTTTTAGGTCTCTGATATCAATATATATCTTTTTATATTTGATTCTTCATGTAATTGTATCTTCTATGTAATTGAAATAAACTTTGGCAAATGGGGAAAAGGGGTTATTGTGTGTAAGATACACTAGACATGCTTCACACCCCATGTGTGGGTACACTACCTATATACCAATACTCTAAAGATGGATCAAGACATATGTAGTTCTCCCTTTAAGAATGATTGGTCTAGTAGTGAATGAAATGCAAGAAATGTTAAAATTGGGTATGCTTGAGATGACTAGGGATTGGTGTAAGGACTTGAATTAGCTTGAAAGTGTATAGGCTACTTGTATGTAAAGAATATGGAAGATGGATTTAATGGTCTTGATTGTATTATTTATTTCTTAAATGGTATTTTTCCAACCCTTTCCAAATGATATTTGAATGGGCTTATATATGGATCTATTGGATATGGTTTAGATGAAACCGAACTAGTCTGACAATGAACAAGATGAATCAGGGAAAAATGGCAATTTGGTCTCAAATTGTGATTGGATAGGAGTGCTAAAAAGGGGACACCCTAGGGTCCATCACTATATTCAAAATTTGGTGCTATTTTCCTAATCATTCAAGACCTAGGGGGATGGATTGGTCATCAAAAGAGGTTCCTAGCTTAGCTAGGGTCAAGTCTAGAAGGCTTTGGATGACTAAAAATTAGTGAAAGTAAGCCTAAGAAGGTTATGAGAGCAAGAAAGAGGGACTTAAGGATTGGTTTCCATTATTAATTTTCAATTTAACAATTGTTTCATTTTATATGACTACAGTCCCACTCTCCCTCTCTTCACATTATTCTATTTAAGCAGCCATTTTTGGCTTTGAAAAGGATGCACATCTTTTGTTATGGCAAAGCCCAACCAAAATTGAGATGTGTAATTGCCTATTGAAATGAAGTCAAGCTAGATGTTATAATTATATATTACAAAGAGTTATTTTAAGGATGTTGTATTGATGAGTTTTTAGTGATAGTCATATCTTTTACATTTGTTATTCATGTTTCATGCCTTATGCAAGTTTGTTGTCTTTCATAGGTCCTATGAAGTGCTCTACTTTTTTTTTTTTTTTATATAATTGATAGGACATTAGTGTTACCATTATCACCTCTTATTTAATAATCCTATTACTCTTGTAATCATCTACACCTTCATATTGAAACACTAAGTGTGATAGGGGTTGTTTAAAGTAGCATAATGAGATTGTAAGTTGATATTTCATAGTGCATATTTAACAAGCTATGGAATTTATGTTTGGTGTATCACCTCAAAGTTGTTTTTTTATATTATTACTCTTATTTCCATTTTCCATGTCAAGTGAACAGGTGGAGTATTAGTCTATGTGTTGTATTTTGGGAGCTAGCCCAAAATCTAGAGTTTTCACTTATGTAGAGGTCACCCACAAGCTAAATTCAATCCCATTGCATAACTCAAGTTAATAGGGATTGAATCACCATCTCATAGGGAAAAATTTTGAACTATAATTATTTTGGTGTGCCTGGTGGGACTTAAAACATAAGAGCTTATCCAAGACAAATTTTGATGTTGGCATTATTGTAGTACTAACAACCATCTTCATGCAGTATATGGTGATTCCAAAAGGTTTTAAACTCTTGGTTATTAAATAGTGAGCCTACTTTCATGCTAAATTTTTCCACAAGATCATAAGAGAAATTATTTCCTTTGAATTCCTTGAATTACCTTTGTATTCATATAAAATAAAGAGATTTATTCACAGTCTCCCATACATTAAATCACCTAGAAGGAGGCTCTTTATTCTATATTATCCAATCTCTCCTAAGGCTGATAACATGGATATAAATAATCCCTTTGTTGTATTCAATGGTGATTCTCCTTTAAACCTTCAATAATATGATGATTTTCCAAAATTTTCCCTCAAAATTATGCCTTAATTTAATGGAGAGATTTCTCTTACTCCCATCAAACATATTAGAGACATGGCCAAATTTTGCATAATTCACAACATCACATAAAAGAATGTAGAAATTAGTTTATTTACCATTAGTTTTAAATGAAAACTTTTGGAATGGTATAGGACATTAGGCCCCAATCTAATGACTCATGGGATGATCTTGGAGATAAATTGAGTAAGAGGTTTGAAGATAAAAGTGGCCATTTGTCCTTTGCTAAGTAATTAACTACCATAAAGAGATCCCCTCATGAATTCATGAAAGGTTTCAATGCAATGTTTCAAAAAATATGGGAGACAATCACAATCTTAGTAATACGCACCCTAAACTATGTTTTTCTTTACTATCTCAAGGCCTTGAATAGTGATATTAGTGTTATGATTCAATTAATGGGTGGGAATACTCTAAAAATGCATATTAAATTATCATACTAGATGAGAAAAACTTGATACAAGCTATAAATATAGCACCTAGACCTCCCATGCCTTTTTTTATGATGTGCAAGCTCCCATACTCACCATTGCTCCTATCACTAGACTCAAACATAAATAAGTTTCCCCTAGTCAAACAAAAAAGCAAAAAATAATAAGTGATTAATACTCTTAGAGAAGAAGTCCAAGATATTAAGAGGCATAAACAATAGTAACGATAGAGGTCTTATCAAGATACTTTCCATCCTTACCAATCTTATCAAGATCTTAGACAACATTTTAAGGTTAATATCAAGGACAAAGGAAACTAACTCCAGTAAGGCAACCTAATGGAAAAAATAAAAATGTTCTTTATAATTCCAAGGAACTTTACTTGTTCAAATGAATCTTTTACAATATAGTGGATAAAAACCTTCATGGAAACAATATCGTGATGCTTCCACTTATGCAAATGAAGAATTCAATCAAGCCTATATTTCTCAATAGGTAACAATGCCTTACATGAATCAATAAAATATGCTTAATAGAGGAGAGAATAATGAAGGGTATGGTCGATAAAATATTGACATGATGAACTAATATCAAGAGGACTCATGTTTTGTCAACTTCCAAGGAAATATCAATGTTGATCCTAGATCCATAGCTTTCAAGACAAGGTAAAATTTGAGAGTGGTTGATGAAGTTTATGGAAAAAGTAATGATCCAAATGTAATATCTCAAGCATACCAAGGGTTAGGTTCACAAAATGTATCCTCTATGAATCAAATAATTAGAACACTTAGAATATTAAAGATTGTTTTATACCTACTCCTATACATCAAGTGATACAAACTATTGGTAGTGTTTTGGATTTTAAAGTTTGAAAATATCCTTTGAATATTGTGGAGAAAATTAATAATGTTCATGTAATAATTACAATGTGTGAAAAAATATCCATACCTGGTCAAATAAGCTTGCTCCAAAATGAGATCTCCAATCTCAATACATCATCTAGACAACCTAGTGAAAGAGGGGAAATTTTGAAAAATAAAGTGAAGACCAAGTAAGGGTACTCACTCCAAATTATAATAAAGAATAAAACTCATATATTATACCTATAATTATCATTGGAGATGCATTGGTTCATAATTTTCTAATTTATAGTGGATCAAGTAGCTCAGTCATGCCAAATCAAGTAGCAAATAAGCTAAAATTGAAAATGAATCAAATTCAAAGGGATTAATAAAAATTGATGGATCAAATTAAAATATAGTTGGAATGATAAAAGGTTTTAAATTGAATCTTCATTATTTTCATACTTTATCAATCTCCAAATATGTAATGGTTGTTGATCTACCACCTCACTTTGCTCTTTGTTTGTCAAAAGACTTCACTACAAAGATTGGGGTACTTAAATTTAGATTGGTATTATATAGAATTTAGGAATAGATATGGTGATAAGGTAACCATAAAATATGAACCTTTATCCTAGTTTCATGTGGATATTTATGTATCAAATTCATCTAACATGAATTGTACTATTATTGAGGAGGGAGATCAAGTTAATGATCAATAACTAGTTACACATTTAGATGGCATACTTGATATTTTTATAGATGAGTGGGGGGAATAAAAACATGAGTTTGATACATATATAAGAGTTTAATAATCTGATATTGGGGTGTTTTATTTACATGATGAAGTTACATCCATACCTTCTCTTTCAAATCCTAGTGGTGGTGGTGATGGTTTATAGAAAATGTTCTTTGATGTCTCAATGAGTAAGAATGGTGTAGGTGATATTATGATGCTTGTTTCTCCATAAAATGAAAGGCACTACTCAACTATCAGGATTCAATTTGGTTGTTCTTGAAATACATCATAATATGAGGCTCTTATTCATAGGCTTCAATGGGCAAGGAAAAGAGGTATCAAGCAATTTCAAGCCATTAGAGATATTGAACTAGTTGTTCATGAAGTAAGATGTAAGAGTGCATCAAAAAACAGCTTGTTAAAGTCTTATAAGCATATATTATGGGACCTTATTAAATATTTTAAATCCTTTGTCATCAAATTAGTCCTAAGGGAAGCATATCAACATGCTGATAGGTTGGCTTTAGTTGAACATAATTTGATATTCCAAATGATGTCAAGAGTCCAAAATTCCAGTCACACATCATGGTAGTTGTAAGGCCATCCATAACAGATCATGATGTAAATTGTAAAATGTTTTAAAGTGACAAAAAATATCATGTTTCTTACAACATGAGGCTGAGTTCTCTTTCAAAAATCAAGCCAATTTATACCATAAGTATGGGAAACCAATTATACAACTAATATATAACAAGCTACCTAAAGGGTTGGTTAATCTTGAAAGTATATTAAATGAAAGTATTCAAATGATGAATTATAAACTAATCATCTCCACAAAAAAAGAACATCATGAGAGAGTAGCCATCTTCAAAGACAATTTACTCAAGCTTGGGAAGATGTGAACATAATAATAAAAGGCATCATTCATTGAGTTATGTAGATGATTAGTAGATGTGTTTTCTTGGGAGTATAGTGATCTCAAAGGTTTTTACCCTTTATTAGATCAACACACTATATAACTTGATTCTAATGCTAAACCTGTGAGGCAAAGATAAAGGTCAATCAATCCTAAGGTGGAGATGCTCATGAGAAAGGAACTAGTCTATAAAATCTACATTGTTACCATGCACAAAAAGCTTACAATGGATACTTTTTTCAAAACACTCAATTTTCCCAAATACTCAAAGGAAATGAATCAAAATTTTGACTTTAAAAATGTGTTTTCAAGGTTGATCAAAAGTGGATTTGAAAATGAAATGAATTAAAAGTCACAAATTTAGTCATTAATCTAATCAACCATTTCTAAACCTAAAGATTATAATTATTTGTTAATTTTTTTATAATTATTCAATATGCTTTCAATAATTAACTGCATTAATCAAAATGTGGAAAAATAATGCACAATTAAAAGGTACTCACGATAACCAAAATTGATAATAGAGTTCACCCACTGGTCAGGTTAAGTCTCTAAGTTTGCTTAAGACATGAACCAATCCACTTCCATGAATTGAAATTACATGGCCAAATACTTAAAATTATCTAATGTATCCTCTAATACTACATAAAACTCATCAATAGAACTTTAAAAAGGCTTAGTACTCTCGATCAAACTTTCCACCTTCCTATCATGAAAATAATCTCATGTTCCTAAAGTTTTCTACCAAAAGTAGCACTTCAAGGATTTAAAAAGTGGCTGAAAAAAATAAAATAAGGAAGATAATTATACCACCATAAGTGTCTTAGAGTATAGAACATTTCATCATTTCACTCTAAGGTCTGAAAATGACTCTAGATTCTTAGAAAATGGTGATACATGCAAACTGGTCCTAAACTGGCCAGTACATAGTCTACAAAGCTTCAATTCAAGGCATTAAAAGTAGAATAAAATGACCTAAAATATATACACTAAGGATATGGATAAAACCATCTCAGAGTCTATAATAACTCTTTAGTTTACTCCAAAGTTTGAAAATCACCCTAGGTGACTCAAAAATGAGGAAATATGCAATCCGGTCTCTATTTGTCTATACATAGTCTACTCAGTTGTGTTAAAATAAAATGTATTTAGATTTATATAGTGTTTGAAATGATGGGTGCAATGGTTAAAAACTTATCCTTTTTTTTTGGAGGTCAATATTTTAATTCCCAACATAGCAATTTCATGCTCCAAGTCTTATCATTATCCCACATTTAGCAAATGACAATGCATGTTGGCTTTTTTAAGCTTTGACCTCCACATTTTAAGTTGCCAACATGAATTTTTTTTTCAAATGATTAATATGGTCAGAATTTGGTGGATGTGTCATACACCAATGTTGGCATTATGGCTTGTGACTTGGCATGGGTATGAGTTGGTAGTCTATGTTGGGCTCATCAATTTCAATGATCGACTTAGAATTTAATATTCATGTGCATTCAAGATCATCTAGATGAAGGATGAAAACCATAATTTTTTTACATGAATTGACTTCCATGTGTCACATCCTCATTTGTCCATGTTTTTCCACATCATCATTTTGACTGAGTTTGACCACAACTTTGACCAGTCATAACTTCCGCATACAGACTTAGATTTAGTCTATTCAAAATGCATCAAAAATCTTGTGACAAGCTCTACACCATGGAACTAGTTAAAAAATGTTCCATTATTATAATTTTTTTTAGTTTGACTATCTTTGACCACTTGTTGTCTTAAACTTTGACTAGCTACACTAAGAGAAAATGAGCTCTATTTCTTGAGTTTTACATACCATCAAAAAGCTCTTGACAAGATATATACAATGCCATTAGTTTTACGACAATTTGAAATCACTCCAAAAATGACCTTTGAATCACACCTCCCCACTAAGAAGGCTTTTAGTCCACCAAAAGCTATAACCCAACTTGATCATATGAAATGTTAGTCAGTTCTAAAGATAATTTGATAGGTCTTATCAATCTACTCAAGTTCTAAAAATGTGCCTACAATGATTGGAATAAATAATTGATCATACTTTCCAAAATTCCTCTATTATTGCATGGCCATCAATATCCTCAACATAGAATTAGGATTTAGAATGTGATGACTTCCTCTGCTATATGACTTCACAAGAGCCTCTACATAGATAAGCCTAGTGATCATTTCTATTAAATGACTACAATGAGCCTCTACATAGAAATCTACTGATCTCCTCTATTGCATAATTTCAACAAGCCTCTACACAAAAATCTAGTGATCTCCTCTATTATACAACTTCAATAAGCCTCTACATAGTTTTGATATCCTAAATGTTTTTCAACATATCAAATTATAGAACCCAGATCATGGCATAGAGATAAAAATAAAAAAATATGATTCATAACTCAAATTTTAATGGCTTAAAAACAAGGCATGAGTTACACTGAATCTTGAAACTACCAATAAGATCACAACATTCATCAACTATCTACCCACTATCATATCCTATAAGTAGTAAACTACCAAACACTACAACAATCACCAATGCAACTATAGAACAAGTTTGTTAATGTAAAAAAAATACATTAATTGTTGTGACCATGTCACAATACACTACCCAACAGATAGTATATATTATCTATAATTTCAAACATTTCCCAATAGGGTCTTACAAATGCATCTAAACATACACATGCCAAAAATAGATGCATCCCAGAATAGTAGTTGTTCTTAAATAAGTATTGTAGGAAAACTAAATCCTACCCAACAACCTATATACTACTATCAATCCCCCAAGATGATCAATGAGTTAACTTCCTTAACTGTATTAGGAACTCAAAATACTAAACAAGGAGATTCAAATGAAGTTTCCTCAAATTTTCAAATGTAAGAGGATCACTGAGCATGATAAACCTGTCTCTCAATTCTTCTTCATAAATCTAAACTCCAAAAACAAGGGTAACCAAAAAGCATGCTATTCATTAGTATCAACAATGCTATATAAGTCTATGCATGAAAATAAATGATTTTTCATTATCCATATTAAAATAGAATGGACTCATCTATGGATAATCTATGGATAGATCTAAGGTTGTTTTATTCTCGACTAGTGGATTAAAAACTTCTTTTACCTTGTAAACCAAATTTTTCTTGCCATTTTTTGGATGGCTTATTGGGTGAAGTTACCAACATTTCTCAACCTAGTGTCCACTCATATGACAATGAGTGAAATTGTTTCTCTATGTGGGTGAGGTTACCTATTTTCCATTTATCACCTAAGAGCTATGATATTGTTCTTTGTCAAATACCTTGTTCTTGATAAATGGTATCAACTTATTCATTAATATCCTCTTCCAATAGATGGAAACATAATGGTTATGTAATCCATTGAAAGTACAATGGAAATCATTCCACATTTTTTGAATATCAAAGCCAAATTTCTTAAATGGAAAGAGTGGATTATAAGTTTTGTAATTTCTCTCATGCTTATGATTATGATAATAAGTTAGAGATGGAATATCATTACCTCTTTGTTATGTTCTCTTACCAAATCCATCTTGTAGCACTAATGTCATAGACTCTTTATTGTTGGAAGCTTGTCTTCCCTCAGTGGCTTTAGAACTTTCTCCAATATCCACTTTCTCACTACTGTAACCCAATCTTGCATTATGATACTAATGTTATACTTGTATTGGGTTGGTAGTACCTTGTTTACCAAGACCCTTTCCATCAAAACCCATTTTCAATAGTAGTTTAGATCCAATGCCCTTAGTGTGTTTTTCAAAACTAACAAAATAAATATCTAAAACTAAAGGGGAAATAGTACTACATGATGAACAACTTACAATGCAATCATATGTCATAATTTCTACATCTATAGTGGAAGGCAATTGGTTAAGATTATGTCTTTATTCACTACATATATACCAAGAGCTCATCCTTGGTTTGTAACTCAAATTTTAAGTGAGCAATCTCTTCATCCATGGAGTACAACCAAGATCTCAAGAAAGCATTCTCTTCCTAGATCTATTGGCTAATCACTTAAAGTTCATCAATCTTAGCTTTGTTTGAAATCTTTCCCATGTTTTCCTATTTCCTAAAAACAACCTAATCCCATAAACTACACACTAAAAATGGAATATCAACAAGACCAAAAAGTTTTCAATACTTTGAAAAACCAAACTAAACACAACTGATGTCTAATCCACATAATCAGAAGCTAACCTAACACACTAACTACTCTGCTACCAAACCTAATTTGTAAACTCTACACTTTTACCATACACAAAAAGTTTAAAATGGATAATTTTGTCAAAAAAATCAAATTATTGAAATGCTCAAAGGAAATAAATCAAATTTTGGACTTTAAAAATGTGTTTTCAAGGTTGATCAAAAGTGGATTTGAAAAAAATGAATTAAAATTCATAAATTCATTCATTGATCTAATCAACCATTTATAAACCCAAAGATTCTAATTCCTTGTTAAAATTATCATAATTAATTCAATATGCATTCAATAATTAATTACATCAATCAAAATATATAAAAATAATGCACAATAGAAAAGTACTCATGACAACCAAAATTGTTAACAGAGTTCACCCACTACTTGGGCTACATCTTTGGGTTCGCTTAAGACATGAACTGATCCATTTCCATGAATTGAAATTACATGGCTAAAAAATTACAATTGTCTAATGGATCCTCTAAGACTACATAAAACTTAGAAATAGACCTTTGAAAAGTCTTGGTACTCTCATTCAAACTTTCCACCTTCCTGTCATGAAAACCATCTCACGTTCCTAAAGTTATCTACCAAAAGTCTCACTTATAGGCATTAAAAGTTAGCTCAAATAAACTCAAATCAATAAAATAACTATATCACTAGAAGCATATCATAGTCTAGAACATTTCATCAGTTCACTTTGAAGTCTAAAAATGACTCTAGATTCTTCAAAAATGGCAATACATGTAAATTGGTCCTAAAATAGCCATTACATAGTCTATAAATCTTCAATTTTAGGAGTTATAAATTACATCAAATAACCTCAAATATAGACACTCAGCATATGGATGGAACCATCTCAAAATCTAGAACAAATCTCTAGTTCACTTCAAAGTCTGGAAAGTAATCTAGGTGCCTCAAAAATGAGGAAAAATGCAACTTAGTCTCTATTTGTATATACATAGTCTACTCAATTGTGTTCAAATACAAAATAGTTCACTTTATATAGTGTTTTAGCCCATGGGTGTAATGGTGAAAAACTTATCCTTTTTGCTTGAAAGTCAAGAGTTTGATTCCCAACTTAGCAATTCCATGCTCCAAGTCTTATCATTATCCCACATTTGGTAAATGATAATGCATTTTAGCTTTTTCAAGTTTTGACCTCCAAATTTCATGTTGTTGACATGTCTTTTATTGGAAAAGGCTTAATATGGTTGATAATTGGTGGATGTGTCATGAACCAATGTTGACATTATGGCATGTGACTTGGCATGGGTATGATTTGGTAGTCTATGTTGGGCTCATTGGTTTCAATGATTGACTGATAATCTGATATCCATATGCATTCAATCTCATCTTCATGGAAGTGTGTTGGCTCCTCCTTATGGCAAGGTTTGAACCATGTTTATAAATATGAACTTGAGATTAGTAGTGGGTAACCTAAAACTAAACATTATCAAAAATCAAGGATGAAAACTGTAGAGTAATTTCCTACTCTATGTCATTTTTAATTTATTTTTGATTCGAGCATTGCAATTTTGGTTCCTACGCATTGAGGACGAAGCCGTAGGGTTTTGATGTAGAGGACGCATTCATTTTTCTAAGTATCAAAGTGCATCAAAAGTTGCCAAGTGTTGTCCTCAGAACACGGTTCCTTTTCCCCCCTTTTTGTTCCTTTCATTTCAATTTTGGCCTAAGTATTGGATTTAAGCAAAAGCAGCCATGTGTCAGCCTCTGGGAGATAAAGATGGATAGTTGGCAACTTCTGAGGACCTCGTTGTAGCTTTTTGGAGAACCATAGAATGCACCATGTGTCAACATCTATGTATCATAAGAGGCACCTATGTTTCCTATTTTGGCAAAGACTTCTAACGAGCTAAGCAATAGAGAGAGTGAAAGGTGCCAGATGGCAGTAGCAGAGGCCCTGAATTACCTTTTTGAAGAGGCAGTAGAAGCCACCATGTGTTGACTACCAAGAGCCTTTATTTCAATGCCTGCGTCCAATGCTTTCCATTTAACACATAAAGGCATCATTCATTTTGCTAAGTATCGAAGTGCAGTAGAGGCTACCAAGTGTCACCTTTCAGGTCCCTCTCTACTCCATCCCTAGAGAAAGTGGAAGGCACCACATACCCCCAGAAGGAGAAGTAGAAGATGCCACGTATCTTCCCAAGAGTAGAAAAGGTCACCACGTATCAACTTTTGAGAGAAATCTTCAAGCCTAATCATCGAATGAAGATTGTGGTGGGTCCTAGATGATATTTTAAAGTAACAATGAAGCACCAAGTGTCAACAAGTGAAGACTACCATGTGCACCCATCCTTCTTAAGGGTTGTCAAGGTAAAGAATGCACTGAGTTTTGTTTCAATAAAGCTGCAAAGTATCAAGGAAGTGGGTTGTAACAGGTGTCAAAGGTGGGGCATTCCTCAACAAAATATAAAGAAAGCTGAAGCAACCAAGTGTCATCCTCTGGTGCCTTCTAGATCAACATGAGGGAAAATTCATAAATTGACTAAGTGTCCTCTTTTGTTTCAAAGTGCCTGTCTACCTATTACAATGAAAATGGGGGGAAATTCAGCAAGAGTTATTGTGGGTAGAAAGAACATTACACCAAGTAGATTTTTTGGGCTTACAAGCATTGAAGATGCCGTTCGTTTGTCCCCTAATAGTAGAGGTAGAGTAGATAGTTGAGTAGCCAAACAGATGATGGAAAGAAGAATTTCCAACATGAAGAGAGGTACTAGACATGGATTACCATGCCACAGTCAGGGCAGTTCCTAATAAGACCAGGATGCATCCAAGGCATTCAATGCACTATCTATTTTGTCCCCTGTGAGTGAAGGATGGAGTGGAATTACATGGGAAAGAAAGTGATCGAAGGAGACATTCGAAGCTATATAGTTAAGATTGTAAAATCAAAAAAAAAAGGGGGGGGAAGATTTTTGATAGTTTAGACTTGTAATTTCGACTAGTAATATCATTTGCTCTTGTCTTAATTTCCTGAAGTTGTAAAGTTGATATAACTGTGCATGTTTCTATGCCCTTTATGTGGTTGAATGAATTAAGGAAATTTAAGCTCCATGCCTTGGTTGGTGTTATCTATGTCATTTACACAGTAGTCTATGCTATAGATTTGCTAGTGTTGTGATTGGAAATGTTATTTACTTTTGTCTCATTTTATGGAATCTAAAGTTCTACATAACTGTGTGTGACTTCTGTGCCTCTTATGTGATTGAAGGGTTCTATTAAGAATATTAAACACTATGCCTTTGTTGACAATTCTTCTATCTCAACAAAAGACTCCCCTATTGTGAGCCTTTATTTATGTTATTCCATTCATTTACATTGATCATGCACCTGTCTACTCTTAAATGTAATTAAATCATATAATAGTTTCTCTGTGCTCAGGTTAAGATTAGGATTACTCTTAGGTGCATTGCCATAGTTAGGTTTCAATTCCTGCATTTTGTGTTTTTGTTTAGTCTCCTATCCCTTTTCCCCAACACCTATAAAATAAAAGAGACTAGCTTCTTTAAAACCTGGAGGTTGTTTCAAGTCGCATTGTCGCACAGTTTGAAACTTCCCATTATTGATTGGCTAGGATCTAGCGCAATTTTATGCCATAAAAACAAACCACCTAATGTTTTTTGCATGAACTAATTACCACATGGCATGTCCTCATTGGTCCATATTTTTGCCACATCATCATTTTGACTGCGTTTGACCACAACTTTGACCGATCATAAATTCCACATACAAATTTGGATTTGGTCTATTCAAAATGCATTAGAAAGCTTATGATGAGATCTATCCCATGGAACTAGTTCTAAAATGTTTTATGATCATCAATGCTTCTAGTTTGACTAGCTTTAATCTCGTGTTGAACTAAACTTTAACAAGCTACACCAAGAGCAAATGAGCTCTATTTCTTGAGTTATGCATACTGTTAAAAAGATATTGACAATCTCTATGCAATGCCAATGGTTTCAAGACCATTTCAAATCATTCTAAAAATGAAATTTAGATTAGGAACTCACTAAGTTGATTGAGTCAATGATTATCTTTCCTATCAAACATTCTTCATGGGTTTCCAATCTTGTACCTATGAGAAAGAAGAGTGGTGAAATCAGGTTGTTTGTGGACTTTAGAGACTTTAATAGAGTCTCATTCAAGGATCACTGTCCTCTACCTTAAATTGAATAAATACTTCAAGTGGTGGTTGATTCTCAACATTTCTTACTCTTTGATGGCTATTTGAGGTATAACCAAGTGTTGGTCAAAGAGGGATATCAATAAAATATAGCCTTCATAAAAAAAGTGGGGACATATGCCTATAGGAGAAAGCCATTTGGACAAGTGTTTCTAAATATGGAATTGCCATTGATCTTGATAAGGTTGAAGCCATTCTATCTTTGTCACTATATAAGCATAATAAATCTTTTCAAAGTTTTCATGGGAAGATTAATTTTGTGAGAAGGTTCATACCTATATTTCCACTCTTGTGAATCCAATAATAGTCATGTTGAATAAATACCAAGATTTTTAATTGACCAAAGAAGGTACGACCAATTTTGAGTCCATTAAACAAACCATTACTCATGTACCTACACTAATTAATCCCAATTTCTTTAAGGATTTCTTCTTGTATTCTATTTCTAATACTGATACAATACCTTCCATGTTGATTCAACAAAATGATGAAGGACTTGAAGACTATGAAGAAAGGTATACCTATGTTGAGAATCAGGTGTTGGATGTTATAATAAGTCTCAATAAATTCAAACATATGGTGTCCAATATCAAGATTCATGTGATGGTCTCTCACCCAAGCATAAGAGACTTCCTCTTTAAAAAAAATTGGATGAAAAGAGAGTTGGGTGGATAACCAAAGTGATGGAATATGATATAGAAATCAAAGCCACCAAGATTGTAAGAGGAAGAGGGTTATGTGAAAACATAGCATCAAACTTAAATAAAGAAGAAGTGGTTATGACATTGTAAGAAGATCCTAGTTTAGTTGCATCTTCATCTCCTCCAAGTTGGACACAAGAAATCATGAGATTCCTTCAAATAGGTGAGTGTCCTAGAGGTTTAAATCAAGTAAAAAAGAGATACTTTAGATTATAAGAAATCACTTATTATTTTAGATGGATTCATATTTAGATAGGATCTTAATGTGGTGAAACTTAGGTGTGTTGAAATAGATCAGGTTGACAAACTTCTTGAATAATTCCATGATGGACCAGTAAGAGTTCATTTTGCACCTAGAAGTATAGCTACAAAAATAATGAGGGTTATTTACTATTTGACTAACCTACTCAAGGATGCATATGCTTGGGGTTAGAAGGTGTAAAAAATGTGCACTTTTTTTAGTCAATCAAATACTTTCATCTCTTCCTCTTCATCCAATTCATGTTGAAAAATCCATTCATGCTATGGGGTCTTGATTTCATTGGAATGATTAATCCTTCATCTAGTGGTGTTAAAAAATGGGTCATTGTAGCCACAAAATATTTTACAAGGTGGGTATAGGTAGTGGCTCTTAAGGAGGCTAATTAAACTTTAGTTCTTGACTTTTATGAGAGCATAATAACAAGTTTTAGAGTACTTACAACTATAATTTCTAATAATGCCATGGATTTTAGTTGAATGATAACAATGGAATGGGCTCTATAACATGGAATCTATTTGAGTAACTCTTAAAATTATTACCCTCAAGGTAATGGAATAACTGAGTCCACCAATAATAATTTAATTAGAATTATGAAGATAACTATAGAGGATAATCAAAGAGTTTGTCATACTAAGTTGAAGATATCCGTTTGGGTTGTTAGGATCAATCCCAAGGTTGTCATTATAAATTTTCCTTATATACTTATCTATGGAGATAAGATAGGCTACCTATTTTTCTTGAGTTAACAACCCTTGAATTGGAACCTCATATTGAGAGGATGGAAAATGATCATATAGAGATAAGATGGGTAGAACTAATGACCCTATAGGAGACAAGAAATCAAGCTATGCTCACCTTGGAAAGTCACTAAGCACAAGTGAAGAAGAAATTTGACAAGAGATACATATCAATAATATATCAAGAAGGGGATATTATCTAAAAGTGGGATGCTAATAGAGTCAAACCTAGTAAGCATACAAGGTTTGATGCATTATGGAGTGGACCTTATTTCATCTTTACTTGCAAGGAGCACAATGCCTTTCAATTAGCAATACTTAATGGAGAATAATTAATTATCCCAATCAATGGGATAAATGTGAATCCATATTATTGATGTCAGTTCTATCTTTTTACATATTAGAGTAGGTTTTAAGTTCCCTAAGTACTTCATGCACATGTGTTTGTCTTACTTTCCTTGTATGTTTTCTCTCCTCCATGTGTATTCAAACACATGTTTAGTGAGGTGTTTGTATTTTTATCATCTAGTTTCATTTTGTTTCTAAGGTAGGTGTCAAGTTGTACTTTCATATTTATCCCATTGCCTAATGAAAGGATAAGGACACTAATCCTTTATTATTGTAGGTAGGCTATCCCTGTGAATCATTAAATTATTGATCAAATTTTAACCCCAAGTTAAAATAGGTTAACACCTATAAATTGAAACTTTAATAGGGTGGTGATATGTATTTTTAATGGTCTATAATGTTCCGAAAGAGTCCCATGTGGTCATGTTTTCCCTTCCTTAGCCATGTCCAAGTTTAAGTCATATGAATACTTGTCTCGTCCAAGAGGTCAATCATAAGGTCTTGTTGTGTCAAACATGGTCAAAGGTTTAATATATTTTAAAGTAATTAAAAAAGGTTATTTTAATGTCTTTAATGTTATCCTTCCATGATATAGCTTTTATTTAACTCTCAAATACAAAAAATGTCAATTTGGACACCTTTTACCCATATAGAGGAATGGGACGTACCACTTAAAGAAGATAATGTTTCAATAAGATTATAAAGGACCCTAGTATTAGAGAGAGGTTATATAATGTTTAGTGTTAGTTAGGTACTAAAAAAATTGTAGTTTTAACCTTCCAAATAGGAAAAATGACACTTTTAGGTACTTTTGGGCACTTGTATTTCAGAATAAGTTGTCAATTGGAAATGGTTTATAAGTTTATCTTTGGCTCGCTCGCTTCATTTACCAGGTTTGGGCAAAGTTTAAAGTCAAAATGATACATCAGACACCTTTTCACCTCCATCACTGCCTTCGTAAGCTTAGAAAGTCAAAATTGAAGCAGATGGTAGTAATAGGGGGAGAGAGAGAGAGAGAGAGAGAGAGAGAGAGAGAGAGAGAGAGAGAGAGAGAGAGAGAGAGAGAGAGAGAGAGAGAGAGAGAGAGAGAGATGAGAATTTAGAAGTTTTTATGGGTCCTAATGATCCTTAAATTATTATAATTTTTTATAATTATTTCTTATTCTTTATGAATAATCACAAAGTGTGATAACAAGTCATTATGGCCTATCCATTTGAAAGGGGTCTATTCTTGCACATGTTTCTCTAGATCAGAATTTGATGGGGAAGAATTATTTTTAAGGTTTTTTTTATAGCTCTTGGAGATAATTTTGATGGTGGTTTTATTAATTTAATAATCTCCATGAGGTAATTTCACTTGAGGGAAGAAGGTCTTAGTATACAGGTTGTTCTAGTGAGTCATATTGCATGTTTGGTTTTATCTTCATGGTGGTCACTATCAAAGGTTTATAACACTACATCACTCATGGAAATCCTTAAAATCCATGAAATTCATGAAATTTGTTTTAAGTATCTCTCTTTCCCCATAATCTCCAAGTGGCTTTCTTCTTGAGAGACTTGTATGATATTTGGATGATCTTTCTAGGTCTGAACTTCATTTTGATTTGAATAAAAATAAGTAATATCTTTCATCAACAAGAGAGACACTTTTTAACTATTGGTTTGTTTAATAATGGGGAACATGATCCAAATTTTACATTTTGAGCAAGTTCATGAAGTGTTTCAATCACTTACAAACCTACAAGTCTATCAACATGTATTTAGGGACCCAAATCCATGTTAATAATGTCTAGATAACATGGAGAGGTAAGAGAGATATAAATAAAATTCATAAATCTCATAAAAATCATGAAAAACCATAAATATAATCCATTGTTAATGATTAAGACTACATAGTCTTTACACCCAATTAACATATGTGAAGGAGTAAGTAATGTTGGTAACAAGTTTTCATGACTATTGAAAAGGACTAAGAGGATACAAGAATATGAAGGAAAAGTAATGCAATGTATATGGTTGAGAGACAAGAGAGTTTATTTCTAAAGTGTACACACATTCAATAAACACCTACAATTCATACAAGACTAGTCAAGTGTGTTAAAATTGATATAACTGTTATTCTTAAGATCTGAAAACCCTTGAAAGAGGAATAAGGTTGCTTGAATTATTTTGAAAAGTGTGAAAAGTTATAAACTCAAATATATTGAGAGAGTGTCCTTTTGTAGCCTTAAATCCATCATAAATATTCACCTATAAGCCTTTTTAAGGCTGGTTCATGTTCAATAAATGAGGTCAATGAGCTAAGAGTGAGTTTTATAAACCTTTATGTATTGTCAAATAAAATTTTATTGAGAGGTCAATGAGATAAAAGTCTATTGAGGGATCAATTTCATGAAGAGAGATTCAAATCTATTAATTAATTCATTCCATAAAATATCATCTATAGGAGTATATAAAGATAGACTAATATCAAGCCTAGGAAAAGTACAATAGTGTTTTGAGATGTTTTGAACCAGCGTGAGACTTAAAATTAGATATAATAAGCACTTAAAGGGATATTGATAAGAAATGGTGAGACTCTAACATATAAAACATATTCAACAATCTATAACAGGCACCTACATTTTGATTAGAGGGTTATCCATTTTCTTAACTTGAAGGAGAGGTAGAGTAGGTTTAAAGAGTGTTTAAAATAATTTAAAAACTCAAATACAACCTCAGATATGTTTAAAGGATTTGAGAAGATGAGTGATTTCATGGTGAGGGTTTAGATTCAATACATTGTCAAGTAGCATTGATGATCATCTACAGGTCACCTACTTGAAAGATAGATGGTCTTAAACCTAATGAAGGGATAGAGATGTATGTTAAGAGATGATATAAACCTAATTGAAAGTCTCAATAGGTTTAAGACCATTGAGAAGGTCTAGATGTCAGTAGAGAGGGTTTAAACCAAAGGATATAGTCATAGACCCTAAAGGACATATAAAATCATGTTTGAAGGTCCAACTTAGTTACAAACATAAAAAAGAATGACAAAGGTATGTGAGATGATCTAAGCTTATTTAAGGACTGTAAATTAGTTTATGAACCATTAGAAGAATACTGAGGTGTGAGGATAGGGTCTTAAACATAAAGATGTAGTATTGACCCTAAAAAGCCACCTATAGACTGCAAAGAAATAATAAATTATGTTGACATTAACATACCCCCAATTTTTTGAAAAATGAGGACCTTTGTTCAAATTTTAGCAATTGTGCTATAAATTGGGTATTCAACTTGATTAGATTTCATTATTGAATATCATGTTTTGACCTAACTTACATTGACATCCTATCACATAAGATTTATTTGATCTTATCTAATGTGCTAACATTTGGCTTATGTGTTTCCATCTTATAAGATCAATGGATCTTCATTAGAATGAACAAATGTTCATGATTTTATGCTTTAGTGATAATTTGGCCTTTAATTAGTTAAATTATATGGTACCATTTGAATCCAAGTTTAAATGGCATTCAAAACCTTAGTACAAAATACTTTATCCTAAGTTCTTATTAAAATGGGTTCATATTTATGATAGGTCACTTTCTTCTATCATGGTCTTAGTTTAATTTTAGCCTAAGTTTGGATTGAATTTATTAATTCATTAAAATTTTAGTTAAAGATTTATGATAAGTATTTATATATTCCTAACACTTATCCTTTGATTTTAATATTCATAGGTACAAATTAAATTCATGAATTCCAAGTGTTTAATCCTCACTCGATTGGATCTCGATCAAAGATTGCATTAAAGGCCAAAGTCAATAAGTTAAGATCATAGATCAATGGCATGTTCAATTATACAAATGGAGATTGATGGTAAGCACAAAGTCAAAATGTCAAAGGATCCTAAGATTTAACATGAGGGTGACGTTTCATAATCATGGTGAATCAAAAGTAGATTAATGGTATATGTTTAATTATGCATCTAGTAGGCCAATGACATGCATTCAACCAAGTAGATGAAGATCAATGCCATGCATTCAATTGAAAATATGAAGACCAATGGTGAAAAGTGAGTTAATAAGTCAATAATATTATATTGAATGTGATGGTGCCACATGGAATAAGAACATTAACCAAATCAATATTGACAACAAGGATTATGGAAAGCATGTAGGACTGCGAAGTCTCATAATTTCGGAGACCTAGATCAAAGATCAATGGTTGTGGTGAAAGTCAAGGCTAGGAGACTCCTAAAGAGATTAATAAAGTGAATTTAATTAAATTTATAGGGAGAAAAATATGATTACATGTGTTTAAAGTAAAAATGGTCACATTTAAAAAATAAATAAGCACTGTGACAAGGTGATGCCACATAGGCATACATGTCAGATTGAAAAATTTTGTGGACCCAAGTATATGAAGTTATAAATATGAGATCAAAATATGATCTAGGTCACCAAAACACATACTTTAAAAGCATATTCCACCATTGAAACTCTATTAAACCCTCCAAAAATCCTTAAGTCATATAAAAATACCTAATTGTTCCTACATTCACTAATTTGAGCTGAGAGAGTTGAATTATAATTTTAAGGACGATAATTTGATTAGAATTATATAAATGGAAACATACAAAGATAATTTGAAGAAATTAGTTGAATTATACCTATCATTAGATGTAGAAGGTTAAATATTCAAAGACACAAAACTCATGGCTTCTTCATTAAACACTGGATATAATAATTACTCAAGATTGTTTTAGAATATTGAGAACTAGGTAATCTTGACCAAGGAAGAGGAGAATCTACTCCTGATGAAGAGACTCTATGATGCCATCATGGAAATTTTGATGACAATAATCCATTAGGTTAATACTAAACTAGAGGTATTACACCATATCAATATCCTCAGTCATTTTTCAAAGATGTTAAAATTGACAAGGGTATGCTCATTCACGAACCTAGTTTGAGGAAAATTGTGTACATATCCCCTATTGATTTTGAGGTTTATTAAAAATTACCTAAGATAGAAATAGATCTAACCTCCATCAATATATGGGACCCAAAGCATACGATGATAGATATCTTATCAAAATGGTTAGAAGTTGGTGATAAATTCATTATGGATCCCAACAAGAAATCCTTGTGAGCCAATTAAGACTTAGAGTCAGAATGGTCATGACCATGTTGAATAAGATATATATATTTACACCTACAACACATGTAGAACCTATATGGGTGCCTCTAGTGTATTTCATTATTGAAGAAGTGATAGTCCTTCCTTTAGTTAAAATCATCGACATTTCCCTAAGCAGGCATATCTATAATATTAAAACAAAGAAGAGGACTAAAATTTTTATGATGTCATATCTATTAGATGCCTCATGTGCCATAACAAAAATTCCAAATCAAAGATAAAAGTCCCCAAATGGTATGTAAACTATGTCCCAATATTATTTCAAATTGTATATATAAAAATATAGGGATCATATCCAATTCATATGTGACTATATTTATCCTACCTTAAGCCAAGCCATTAATGGTATCCCCATGATGAGGGTAAGTCCTTTAATCAATAAATCCATTGAGACAATGGGAGATATATGGATATATCTGCATTATACCATTATCAAAATAGAGGGAACCTAAACTACCCTTTTTAAATTGCTAGTAAATGTGCCAGATAAGTTGGCAGAACAAGAAGTTGCATACTAATTATTCAATGGAATAGATGGAATTTGTAAGACTAAGAGGAAGTGACCTCTACATAGTTTTCCCACGACAATTGGAAGAACCATTTTTAGGCAATGGTACCAATTAAAGCTACCTCAAAACATAGCCTTTCCTTTAGTTTGTATATTGATGACCATAGACAGTGGGATCCATATGGTAGAGTAAAGGAACATTTGAGGATCAAAGGTATTCTAGTTGTGCCTTATGAGCATGAACCTAGTGCATTTGATTTTGTATACACTAAAGCATCCACCTACTATGAATTTGTTAGAAGGCTAAAAGAGCATAATATAAAGCCTTAGTCTAAATTACAAAGAGACTAAAAGATGGAAGATAGATGGAAACTTAGTCCAACGTAATATAATTTGGTAGATGTGGGTCCTTATATAATTCTAATAGTATATATACAAACATAGCATAGCCTTGAAGAAAGGAGACCAAGTGAAATTGATTCTAGTTCCTCAGTTCCTAAATATTCTAGAATAACAAAGCAAAATTTACCTCAATAGGAGGTTCACATGATAGCTTTAGATACCCAAGAATCTATTGAGGATGTGTAGAATTAAAATTCTACATTTTTTAATACTTTAAGACACACACACACACACACCACACACACACACACACGCACACACACACACACACACACACACACACACACACACACACACACACACACACACACACACACACACACACACATTATTCAACTAAGTATATAAGTGACTAGATAATGATTTGGTTCATATTAATTCATGAGGCCAAATGAGTCTCTTTTTACTAAAGCCATGGAGAAAATAATTAAGACTCTATATGCATGCAGATGATGCCACTTGTCACTTAATCACTCTTCCAAGGGTAATAAATATCAAAAAACCTCGGTTAACCATGAGACTGCCATGTGCATAAATAGCGGTTCACTTTGAAATCAAAAAGTTAGTAGTATGATCAATGATGTGAATCACAATGGAAAATCTAATAGTGAGTGTTAATCCTCGAAGGGAAGCCCACAGAAGCTAAAACATGTCAATGCAATAGGTCCCAAAGCCCAAAAAGAGTTGAGAAAGCAAAAGAGTCTAAGGAATGATGAAGAGTCAAATAGTTAAAATCCATGGAAGCCTCCATGTGTCAATTCTTTTAGAGACTATAGATTAAAGACTTATAAAAGCAATAGTTGAAAGAGAATTGAAGATACAGTTAGAAAAAATAACAAAATCAAGATCTAAGTTGCTCAATTACAATGACATGTAGAGTTTAGACTTGAATTTATGGACATGTAGTTGGAATATGAATAAGTTGCAATGACTCACAAGGGATATTTTGGGATATAAGTAGTAATAAAAGGGTTTAATAAAGAGGATTAGAGATCACTAAAGATTCATCAAGACAAATATGTAATTTAATAGATAATTTTTGAAACATTCAATTGCCTTAATAGGTGCCTCTCCTAAGGGATCAAATATTGTATCCTATACAATTTTGCCTTATGTACTTTGTTCTCATATCAAGTTATGAAGAGAGAGTGGTGTTCTGTGCAATTACAGTCTATTTATAATTCTTGCTTCTCACTTTCTATCATAGGCCTTTTCTTATTTTTTCATAAATTCTAAGATTATTAATCATGCTATATGCTCTTTAATTCTATCAGTAAATATTGTTAAAACTAATTACTATGTAATTGGGATAGATGATGATATGTGCCTGCTTTTCTATTCTAAGAATTTGATTAGTTTAAAGTCTATGCTATAATTATTGACCATACTTCATTATATTTAATATTTTTAGTAGATTATGTTAGTATTGGTTACTATGTTGTTAGGTAGAAGACAACAATATTGGTTCATCACCTTAGAATTTTAGGTATTCCTTTTATGCGTTGTTTCTTTCTTCTTTACATCAAACTGCAAAGAGAAGAGATAGATTCTTTAAAACTTGGAGGCTTTTTCAAGGGTCAAGTCCCACATATTTGAAACTTCTCATGACTTTGTTGATAATTTGAAAAATTAAGCATCAACAATTTTACTAGCATGTCCAATAGGATAGATTTTTACTAAAAGTGCATGAACGGACATCCTTCAAGAAAATAGAATCATAGATTAACTATAAGATCTAAATATAAGAATCTCAATACTACTATTGGTAACTAATTTAAGAAGAAGGCTAACTCAATAAAATACACTAGAAAGTCAAATGGCTATTCAGGCTCTGCCTAGGAACTTTGTCAATTGGAATGGTGGCATGTCACTTATTTTTCCAACACCTTCTGATACATAGGACCCTATTCCAACTAATGCTCTAAAATAATTAGCTAAATTTACTATGGAATATTTTAATACTCCAATATATCATCTTTAATATGTTGTATATGTATGTACTGTCTACTTCATCACATAATAAAATGTAGCCTTGAGACTACTAGCTACCTCTTTAAAAGGAAGGGCTCTTGATTGGTATACATCTTTAGTGAAAAATTCTATTATAAATTAGGACCAATTAGGAATTTAATTATATGACAGATTCAATGAAAAGGGGGATAAATCATCCCTTCTATAATAACTAATCACTATTAAAAGAGCTCCCTAAGAAGCAATGACTGATTTCAACACTAGATTTCATAGAACATGGAAAAGAATCCCAATCTCGGATTGACTGCCTTTAGGTATGGTAATAGTTTTCTATCTTAAAGATTTTAATTTTGATATCTCAGTTATGATCCAATCACTAAGAAGGAAAACCCTTACCAATGCTTATGAACTTATTATAAGAGCAAAAAATAATTTGATATATGTTAGGAAAATACCCCCAAGGCCTCCTATGAATATGTTTCTTGAATTATCTCTCCCTATTCAAGAAGAGGTTCCTATCACTTCTCAGACCAATACTTATATATACATCTTTCCCTCATCTCAAGGAGCATGAACCACAGTTCCATTTTTTTCCTCATTAGAGATGAATGATGTCAAAAATATCCTTAAAACCTTCTCTAATGAAATTATCAATGTTAAGAGGAACCAAGCTTCACATCAATGACTTCCTTATCAGGGCTTCCAAAGGAATAAACCTCCATACCAACTAAATTAGTATCAAGAGACTCAAATATTAGCTCCATCACAACCATCCAACTAGATTATCCCTATACCCACACCATTTTAGACAATTCCACCAAGCTTAGGAAAAGAATTGATCCCTAGCCAAAACAATGTGTTGAAAGAGACAAATGCATGGTGTTTTCCATGTAATGAAGCTCACATGATAAGAGATTTACCAATGGGAAATTCAAAAAAATAGTATCCAAACAAAGAATAGTGAGAAACAAAGATTCTTCATCATTAGAACCATATCAATCACCTAAAGTTCAAAGTGTAGCCATGGTGGCTTAGATGCAAGGCATGTCACTAGAACAAGAAGGAGAGATTACCCCTGAACATGATTTGTTCTCATGGATTGAAGATGAATAATTTGTGTTCATTAGCAAGGCATCGACCTCTAAGAACTTGCTTTAGTTTGATTATTTTATATGATCAAAAAGGATGATGGTTGAGTCTACAGATGTTGTTCCTACTATTAATGTTGAGTTAGGTCCTTATGAAAAGATAAGAAGTTTTAGTGGCTACATATAATCAAGGAATCCCCAACACGATATTTAAAAGGATAAGGTATCCATATTACTCCAAAATACAACCACTTGGACCAATCAATGTGGTAGAACAACTGAAGAAAGCTCATAGTAATGTCTCATTATGGGATATGTTGGCCATTCCTAAATAAAAGGAACTATTTCAAGAAGCACTAAATGATCAAAATGAGCCAAAGTCTAGTACCACAAAGGAAGATCCATTAAGTAAAGGTAAGGAGCAATGCAAAACATCTTAGCCAAAACAAGGGTCAACCTTATTGAACACCAAAGAAGATGTGAGGAAATCCAAATGTAACCCTTTTTATATGACTCTTATAGTAGATAAGAAATTGCTTCATAATTCTATGATAGATGTAGGTACAAGTAATATGATCATGCCTAAGTTAATAGCTGATGTTTTAGATATTAAGTATGAACCATTGACTAAATAAGTCATGTAACTTGATGGAAAAATAGTGTAGACCATTGGGATTATTATTGGGATTCCATTGTAGCTGTATTCTTGCCTGAACATAACTATTTTGTAAGATATAGTAGTCATAGATATCCCTCTCATTTTTGGTTTATGCTTATCTAGGGACTTTAAAACTAAAATTAGAGGGTACATGTCTCTTGGCTGGTTGCATCTTAATCTAAAAATCAATTATGGTTCAAAGATGAAGGCATTATCACAACCCCTCATCAAAGAGCATATTACTAATGAGGTAATATCAAATTTCAAAACATTTCACACAATGATCACTAGATAGGAAGAGTCTATATAGAGGAATGTACCAAAGATGTTGATAATCAAAAGGGTGAAAATTATCTATTAGATATGACACCTAAATATCCTTTTAGAAATTTTGAGTCCACTGGGTTGGGAACTTATGTGATTTTTGATGAGAAACTTGAGATACCTAAGATTATGGTAGAGGTAAATAGTGAAAAGGAAAGTCCCATTGATGATTCCTTGATATGGATCCTAAATTTTGATGGAGTAAGAAGCAAGAATGACTCAAGATTAGGCATATGCCTTATCTCTCTAAAAGGGAAAAAGATTCTTAAGGCACTATATTTTTAGTTTAGCTACTCTAACAATGGAGCTGAGTATGAATCTATAGTACATGGCTTAATCCTTTCCCAAAAGGAAGGAATAAAGAATTTGAGATCCTTTGGTGACTCAGATTTAGTGGTCACATAGATAAAGGAGACTATAGTAACAAAGAATACAAAGATGAGGTATTACCATCATAGGGTGTGGGACATAGTTAAAGGTTTTGATGAATTCAATATTGAAGTCATCTTGAGGTCTTAAAATGTTGAAGTAGATAGGATGGATCAAATTGTATCCTAGTTTGATCCAACCAAAGATCTATTAGTTAACAAAAAAGCAATCAAAGTGGTCATATGTCTTACCATTCTTGATAATGTAGATAATTGGTAAGTGTTTGAGAGTGATCTCTAGATCATTCTATTTTTATAAGAATTAAGAGAAATTGCTAACCAATTATAGCCTAAGATTGAAGAGACATAAGGTGACCAAATAATAAAATTAAGGTCCAATAAGCTTCTAAGGGGATTGATAATTCTTGAGAATCTATTCAACCCTAATGATGCAAACCTAGATAAGAGAAAGTTTATAGCAAGAAAAGAAGATTATTTTAAACTTGAGATATTAGAGGGGAGAAACCTAAAAGTGGGTAAGATTACCACTCAAAAAGAAAAAGATAGACTGGTATCTCTATAAAATAAGTACAATAGGGTGATATCATGGACATATGAAGATCTTCATGGTTATAAAAAAGAAATTGTCCAGCATATTATCGACCTAATTGAAAGATCAAAGCTTGTTCACCAAAAGAAAAGGTTAGTAACTCAAAGAATTATGTCTCTCATGGTAGAAGAGCGTAAGAAATTTTTGGAGTCTAAGATTATTTTTCCCATTAAACATTCTACATGGGTCTCTAACTTGGTCCCAACGAGGAAGAAGAATGGAGAAATTAGACTCTACATAGACTTCAAAGATCTCAATAAGGCTTCCTTTAAATACCACTATCCCTACCTTCAATGGAATAAATTCTACAAATAGTAGTTGGAGTAGAGAGGCTCTCCTTATTGGATGGATTCTTAGGCTATAATCAAATATGGTTTTCAGAAGAGAATCAACATAAGATCACTTTCACAATAAAGTGGGGGATTTTTTCTTATGCAAAAATGCTATTTGCACTCTCTAATGTTGGGGCTACATTTCAATGAGCAATGGACATTGTTTTGGTGAGATAATAAATATAATACTTTTGATTTATCTAGATGATCTCACTATCTTTACCAAGTTTACTAAAGATCATTTTGATCAATTAGAGGCCATTTTATAGAGATGTAAAGAGTTTAGGATTTATTTAAATCCTAAAAAATTCATATTCAAAGGACCTCAAGGTAAGCTACTTAGACACATTATCTCAAAATAAGTCATTTCTATAGATCTAGATAGAGTCAAAGCAATATCAAACTTATCTCTACCAGTGAATAAGAAAGTAGTACAATATTTCCTTGAGAAGATTAATTTTTTGAGTAGATTAATCTTAGTCTTTGCTAGAATGGTTAGACCCATTACTCTGATGTTAAAGAAAAATCTCAATTTCAAATGGATGAGTGAAGGATGACAAGCTTTTGAAAATATTAAGAAGGCCATTGTATCCACCCAAGTATTGCACAATCCATATTTTTCCAAGAATTTCATAATGTATGTTTATGGAGGAAAGCACAACATAGCAATAGTGATGACACAGAGGGACATGGTAGATGAAGAACACCCAATTAACTTTTTCTCAAGGACTCTATGGGATTATGAATCTAGGTATAATTTTGTTGAAAAGTAAGCTTATGCTATTATAAAGGGTTTAAATTTTTTTTGGCACTTAGTAACAAGTAACAATATTGTAGTATTCATGGCTCACTCAAGTGTAAAATAATATATAATGGAAGGGGAAATTACAAAGAAAAGATCAAATTGGATAACCAAGATGTTAGAGTATGATATTGAGGTTAAGCCTACTAAGTTGATAAGAGGAAGGGGTATTTGTCATTACATTGCCCAAGATTTTAGAACCTTACCAGAAGAAGAATATATTATAGAAGTCATGTTACATATAAAAGAGAATGAAATAAACTCTTGGGTCACCAACATAATTCATTTTGTGAAGTCTATTCAATATCCAAGCCAGTTGCCTCTTGAAAAGAGAATATACTACTAATAGAAAGGATCTAATTTTTTCCTGATAGATGATTTTCTTTTTAAAAGGAATTTTGATGGAATCTTAGTCAGGTGTATAGAAAGTGAAGAAACTAAGAGGATCTTCCATGAGTTTCATTATGGAACATCTAGAGGACATTTTTTGGTGAGAACTATTGCTATCAAGATACTCTAGGCAAGGTATTTCTAGCCTATAATGTTTTTTGATTGCCACAACATGGTTAGTAAGTGTTAGTCTTGCTAGTTTTACATGGATAAGAGAAGAAATACAACTTTTCCACTTATTCCAACAATTATTAAAGAACCTTTTGCTCAAAGGGGCCTAGATTTTATTGGGATGATTAATCTAATCTTAAGTAGAAGGCACAAATAGATTCTTACTACCACTAATTATTTTACAAGGTAGAATAAGGTAGTACTTTTGAAGGAAGCTATAGAGAATGTGATTTTAGGTCTCCTAGAAGAGATTACCATTGGGTTTAGACCTCCTCACACCATCATATCTGAAAATGCCAAGGCATTCTTTAGGGAAAAGGTATCTAATTTTTCTTTAAAGACTGGAAAATATTTGAAGACTTCTTCAAATTATTATTGACAAGGAAATGATTTGGTAGAATCAACCAACAAGAATCTAATCAGACTCATCAAGAGAATGGAGAATGACCATAAGAGAGGATGGCATGAACATCTAAAGGTAGCCTTATGGGTAGACTGAATTACAACCAAATAGGTGATTAAGAGCTCACCATATGAGCTAGTATATGGAATGAGTGCATTAATGCCCATTTTAATTAAAATCCCAACCTTAAAATTAATAATGTAGCTAGAAATGGAATAAAATGATTTGATGCAAGTTAGACTTGTAGAATTATTGGAACTCCATGAAAAGAGAGAATTTTCTCATTAGTCAATGATAAATCATTAGCAAGTGATCAAGATCTAGTTTGATTAAAATACATCTAAACTTGAGTTTAAGTTTGGGAGTTGGGTCTTAAAATGGGATGCAATGGATAGAAAACCCAAGAATAATGGTAAGTTTTATTCTTTATAGATGGGTCCTTTCAAAATAATTGTATGCAAATAACACAATGCTTATAATCTAGAAAGGATGGAAGGAGAAGCACTAGAGATTCTTGTCAATGGAATCTTTATGAATCTCTTCACATAAGAATGAATTGACCCTATATATTAGTTAAATTAGTTTTCCTTTATATTTTCTTGTTTTGAGGTTGTTTACCCACCTCTTTTAAATAAATGTTCTTTAAACATGTGTTAGTTGTGAAAGATCTCTAAATTTCCATATGAATCATTTCACCTATGACCATCCCAGAAGATACTTGTCTAACTTTTTTTCTAGGGTTATTAATGTTGAATTTTAAAATTTTGAATTAAAGATCTTGAAGATTTGATAATCGAAACCTTGGAGTATGACATTAAGAGTCTTTTAATGTGATATGACTAATTCATCAAGGAGATTCATTAATTCATGTTCATGGAAACAATGTAATTAAAAGATATTTTAGTCTCATTTTCCTCACCATTGAGCACAGAGTTTACTTAGAGCCAAGTGAAGAAATATTATCTAATTTTTGAGTCTAAGCAAGCAAAGAATTGAAAAAAAAATGAAGAGTATTTTCATCCAAGATTCTCAGTTAAAATGGCTATTAAAGCATTGTCTATGTCATATGCCTCAGCTCCTACATAACCCAAAGTTACATGTTCAAAAGCCAAGGAAGAAATGAAAGTTATTTTCAAATATTCCTCCCTTGTTCTTGATTACATAGATGAGAGTTTTTACCCTATTTTATCAAAAAATACCAAGACTCTAAGAGAGGCAACACATGTAAGGATGTTAAACCAAATAAAGCTTGAGACTTTTAGTATGAGGGTTTAGACCTCAGGGTTAGTCTAGTACATGGTGCCACTAGTGCACCCATACCCAAAATTGGTAGACCTATGTGTGAAAGTATAATTCTACTAATGTGACAATTTAAAAGGGAAGAATCAGTGTAGTGATTAATCGACAAGCTATCCATGACATGCTAGGTTTATAGCATGACCCTTTAACTAGTTTTTACAACATGGCTTAATTGTAACATGTTTGGTCTTAGGTGAACCAAAAGCTTGGATTCTTAAATAAAGAACTACATCTTGCAGAATATAATACTAGACCTCAACCCCTACCCTTTCCCTTGGGCATGTTGACTCAAGATTCATAAGATACATGTTCAATGTTCACCTTCATTTTTGGGGAGGATATTGATAGAATGGTACATTATTGGTAGCTTGCATCAATTTTTTGAATTAAAACTATAGCCAACACTTAAGTGTACACATTTAATTTTATTGAGCACATTACTTATACCTTGTACCAGTGGTTGGATAATTTTTGAGTTAACCCTACTTTTAAGTATTCATCACATTTATTCCACCTCATTTTATATTAGAATGCTCATTTTTTCTAGCATCATATAAATTTGACTCTATGGGACCCATAAGGAGTAGACCCTCATAAAGTTATCCCCATGTTTGTATGGAGTCCTATGTTGTTAGATTGATCAGACGTTTATGAGTTTGCTAAGTGCTTTTTGGCACCATTGGTAGGGGAGTTGGATTTAGAGGGGGTAAGTAACAAAATGAATGACTCAATTAGGTCTATCTTGTTTTATCCCTATCACCCTTATGACTATTTATTTAGGTCCCATTATTTATTTATTAGGGTTTATAGTTTTGGGGAAGAGTCTTTAATGCTTCCCAAGGTTTTAACTAGTAGAGTAGTAGGTTTGGAAGTGGCCAGATAGTTAGTCGTTATAGACTCCATGTTTGGGGTAGGGAGGAAAAAAATGCCTTCCATGACCTCCCATTAACCAAGGGTGGTATTATAGTGGTGAAAAGGCAAGAAAAATTAATTCTAATGAGAAAATTGGCTATGTATGGGTTAGTATTGATTCAAGATTTATGGAAATATGACCCTAATGGTTTTATGACTTCTTAACTTACTGAGAATAAGGATCATGCCTTGTTTAAATATGAGAGAAAAAAATTCTTTGAGGATAGGATATGTTGAACTAAAGGATATCCCACTCCAACCATGGGAATCATTTCATAATCCCAATATAAATTATGACCCAACAAGGATAATGACAAAGGGATTGAGATAGGTCTTGGTAAAGAAGAATTGGAGTCAAGACAAATTCAATGCCTACTAGAAATATAGGTAGGATATCTATGAGTTTACTTAAAACTTTGATGATGTAGACACAAATGAGAAATAAGAGACTCTATGGGATGAAGCTCATGTTACTCCATCTTTTATCCCAAATATGAGCAACTTTCCTAAGTCTTAAGAAGTAAATAAGGAGGTAGGAACATCTATAGTGGTGTCCACATATTCTACCTAACCACCATCTTTCAGTGAGTTGGAGAAGCAGAGGCTAGTCCAATATACATCTAAAAACCCTACATCTGAGACCCGCTTCATCATAGGCCATACCATCCACACAAGAGGTATTAGATTCATCATGGATAGTGATAACACAAATAGAGTCTAAGGATCCTACGGAGATCCCCTAAATAAGAAGCAAATAGTAGTATTAGGAAGGAGACAAAGGATAAGAGGTAGATCCTACATCATACATGGCTCCCTCTCAATCAATTTCTTGCAAGGTAATTTTCTCTCCTCACTCTCCCCCTCAACCTTCCACTCAGGGACTGATAATGCCATCCCCTTCAAATATCTTCACATTCTCAGCCATCGTGGCTATACTAACTCAAATGTTATTTCCATATAACTCCCCACTTCTAATTACTTCTTAAAAATTAAATTTACCAACCTTTTCTCTTAGGGTCTTATAAGGTCCATCTTCATCACAGACCCAAACCCAATAGTCAATTACTATGACTTATGGTTTACCCCATGGGTATCTTTTTGTTGGTGGTATAGTGACCTCTCCCTCAGACTTCCACATTCAGTCAAACATGACTAAGAGGTCTAGAGAGGTAAAGAAGGAGAAGTAGAAGAAAAAAGAGGGTAAGATAAGGGATATATAATAAATTAGGTCTCTATATGACCATAAGCAACATTCCCTTACTGTCGGCCACATAGTCCCCAATGTGAACAAGACACTTGAGCAAATGCAACCTAAAGATTACGAAATGAATGTAGTGGCCATGGATCCGACTTCATTCAAAACCCAGGACAAAGTGGATTTGATGACTAAAACTATAGCTATGGTTACCATAGATTATCTCAATGTATCATAAAAACTACATAAAGCATGATCAATGATGTGGATCACAACAACAAACGTAATGGTGAGTGCTAAGCCTTAAAGGGAAGCTCATGGAAGTTATAATGTGTCAACATATTTTAGGTATTCCTTTTATGCATTGTTTATTTCAACTTTACATCAAACCCTAAAGAGAATATCCATCTTCTTTAAAACCTTAAGGTTGTTTCAAGGGTTAAGTCCCACATCTTTGAAACTTCCCATGACTTTGGTGATAATTTGAAAAATTAAGCATCAATAAGATGCATTGAGAATGTTATCTATGAATTATAAAATAGATAAAGATATAAAATAAGCAAATGTTAAGGAAGATAAATAGGAATAGGGAAAAGAGAAGTCATTAGACTTAGTAGTCATTGATCCTACCAAGAAGAGAGTTGAGACTACAATTGCGTCAAAGGAAAAGAAAGCTGAAGTAGACATCACACCACCTTTAAAGGATATCAATTTGTTTAGTGAAGTTAATCATATCTATGGACTAACTATACCTAAATGGTTCATATATGAACCAATAATGGAGAAGATACCTACTTATCATCCATAGGCTCTAGTAAAAACTATAAATATACCTATGCAATAAGAGTTGAATCCTTAGATCCTAGCCTTGAAAAATGAAGAAGAAAAGAGACTTTCTACTCCAAGTCAATCAAATGACATATAGGTAGAAGTTCCAAGTAAGCATGTAACCCAATCATCTATAGGAATTAGATATGATACAAATAATACAAGCTTAAAAAGAGTGACTGAGATAGTGGTCATGGAAAGACGTCTAGAGATTCTATATCAAAAGGTTGAAACATTGGTTCATTTAACCCAAAAGAGAGAACAAAGACAAGGGGAAGATCCCATATTTGAAGATGTTTTGGATCTAGATTAGTCCTAGGTAGAAAGGTTACAAGTTGAAATCAAAGGGTTAAAATAAGAGAAGAAGAATCTTGAAGAGTAATCCATTCTATCAGTTCTAGTCGATATTGTTAATAATTTTAAATCAAATATCTATGATATATTAAGTTCTTTGAAAGTAATAAGATCCAAATTAGACAAGGTGATCAAATAGAATGCCATGGCTTCAAACCAATTCAATCAGTGGCAAGATTCAAATAATAAATTAAAGGAATTAATCAAGATACTAATGGAAGGCTAGATTCCTAAACTTAAAATAGTTAGCCTATCACACTTGAATCTAGATATGATGATTTTGATGGAGAAAGTCAAGGACATGAATAGGTGATATAAAATAATGATAGGTATCTCAAGAGACTTAAAAAAATTCAAAGGTAGAATGGGTAAAATATTAGGAGGTCTAATCAAGGATCCATCTATTCGTAGTCTTATTAGACTAATAACTGATGAAGAGTTCCAACACAGAGCTACCCAATTCATCCAAGAGGTCAAGAATAAAATCAAGGACACCACAAGGGTTAAGAAAAATCTTATCTTCGACAAAATCTTATCAACAAATGAGAATATTTGTAATGCTAGGAAAATTAAAGAAGCCTTGGATAAAATAAATAAAGTCTTCAAAGATTTGGTAGGACAAACATAGGAGCTATTCATGGAGATAATTATCAACCTCAGATTGATTGATGAATAATATGAAAAGTCTATGAAGATTTTGGCACTAGAATGAAATGCTAAAACTATAAGGGCATCTCAAAGTCAATTAAGTTGACTTAGAATATTATTTTCTATCAAAACTATGTAAATACTTTGAAAGAATATCTTATTTTGTAAAAATATTTGCAATATGTAACACATATGGCTTACTAGGTTAGTAACATTTGAAAAGTGTCATTGGTTCTAGAAAATTTGTAAAAAGACACATGTACTTAACACTTGTATGATTTTCATTTGATAATGGATAGCTGACATACCTCGTAGGTTGTTCTTTCAATCTATAAAATGGGGTATTTTCATTGTAACAAGGGAGGAATTTTTTAAGTAAAACTTGTATAAATTTTGGAGAAAGTAACACAAGAAAGAAAATTATGTGAATATTATCTCATATTTATTTGTTTTTTTTTTGGTATCATGGTTATTTACTCAAGTTTATGGTTTGATGCTTAGATTTGAATTACTTTAATGAATTATAAATGTGCATATGTTAATGCAGAGTTGTTAATTTGAAATTACGTTAGGTTGACTAAAATTTTTTAGATTAATTTCAATATCCTTGTTTTTCTTGAATATGTGTTAATGCAATTTTCTTATGGAAGTAAAGATTTAAAGTGAATCTGATTTTTAATTTTCATGTTTCAACTATCCTTAGACATTTGCTTGGTATATGATAGGATCTATACTTTTGGTAATTTCATGTCATATGATAGTTTGAATATGCACACCTTTGATGAAATTTAAGATTTGTTAATATGTCTAAACTAGTTATCAAGATCATCCTTCTTTCTGCTCTACCCTACCTATTTTCTCTTTTTTTTAATCAAATCACTATACTTGACTTTTTCATTTTAAATATTTATGTGTTTTATTATTTTGAGAATCTAGTGTTTAGATCCTAAATAATAAAGGTATAGAATAATAGGAAAAATATAGTTTAATGGGAAAAATATAAATTTTAAACAAGTAATTTTTCAAGAGGAAGAATAATAAACTTATATTAAATTAGGTTGAAATAAATGATTCCAGTGTCGGTAATTGAAAAGCAAGACTGAGAAAATATCAAGAATCTAAACTTGGCTTTTGTTTTTTTCTTAGATAGGAGCAATGAAACAAGACACCCTGGTGTCTGATGCTATAGTCCCTCCCTAACATTGTTGTCCTCAAGATCTCAGCTTTTTGGGTTTTATTTTACAAGTTAGTGTGAGCCTATATACCAAATTTTAGGGGGTATAAGTTAATAGAGCCCATTGTAGGTTCATTTAAGTCTTCAATACATGTAACTATTTACACACATGTAAACAATGAATACATCAAAAGAAAAAGGGGTAAAAGCTAGGTTAGGAGAAGAATGATCTCACAATATAGAACCCATGTTATCTTGACTACTACATACATTAACCCTAAAGCTAGGGTCTCAAATCAAATGTAGTTCTCCCTTAGGGAATGTGCATGATAGATGCAAGAATGAATTTTGCCTAGGCCCTTCCTTGATCAAGCATGCAAGTTTGTCTAATCTAGAGAACATGAGATATAATGTTGAATAATTTTTATTATGTCTAATGTGCCAAGGTAATAAGTGTTAGATATAAACTTCCTTGTGAAGTCCTTTATAGAGGAGACTCTTCATTTTAAATTTAGGAGCTTTATTTACATTATCTAAAATCAAAAATCTAAACAAAACTTAAGGGAGGGGTTAAAAAGGGTTTAAGACCCATTAAGCAATAAGAAATGATCATTAGGTAATAGTGTCAAAAAGGACAGGAGCATCGGGTACTATAGTCCTATAGAATTATGTTGTCTTAGACTTAGAAAAATAGGCTATGACTGACACATATTGAGTCTGGGGGTTCCTAGAGGTATAGATCAGTTGACTAAGATAATAAAGAGGTGATAAAATCAATAAACAAGACTAATATAAGTAAAAAAAATACATGGCTAATGTGAACAAAGCTCATATTCTCTAGTCAGTGTCTCATGTGAAAGGACTATGAAAAGACATGATATGTGTGGTTGCTTAACCAATTTAGGGTGTATACATATGAAATGAAATGAACTACTATAGTAAATGTAATAAAATTAAATGTGTACCTAAACCTACTAGTATGAAGATGAGTGTGTTGAAAAAGGGTCCAACTCACTTCCTAGCTAGGGAAGTAGATAGAGAGCTGAATAGTGCCTAAAGAAAGAATGAAACCCTAAAATGGATGCCCCATGTGCTAAATATGGAAGTGTAATTCATGTAACACGGTGAAGGATGGAAATGCTTGCCCCCTATGTTGAATCAAGCTAGAAATGAAAAATGCTCAGAGGCCCAAAATAAATGTCTATCCTCTGTCCCACATACACTCATGTAATTTGGAATGTGTGCATAGAATCTATTTACTATGAGGAGAAAAGTTTATCATGCCCCCAATCTAATTAATATAAACTAGAACTAATAAGTGCTTAGAGGCCCATAACCAATGTATATTTGATGTCTCACATAAATTCGTGTAGTCTAGGTTTGAGTAAGCTATGGACCAACTACTACAGATGATCTAACCTAGTGACAACCTAGTTATAGATGGGTGTAATCTAAAACTTTGGTAAATGTGCAAAAATAGAATGGCATGTCTTGTCATTCCAATTTATATAATCTTAGATGATGAAGAGCATGAAAATTTATGCTATGCCCCCAAATCTAGTGAGTGATGCATATGTATAGTTTGGTAATATGCATAACCACATGTGATATGAGCTATCGTGTCATGTCCCATTAGTAAAATTGGAGATCAAAACAATGTTCTCTACACTATGCATATAATCTATTATCTGGTCCTATAACCATGTCATGTTGTATGAAGTTGTATGTATGAGACATGTAGTAATGTACATGCCCCCAAATCTGGTATCTAGTCTGAATCTATATTGAAGTTATTACGAATCCATATAATTTGAACCATTATATCTAATTAATCTATGTATCTATAAAACAAAATCATTGTGGATCCATATGATTTGAACCACTATATTTGACTATTCTATGTATCTACAAACTGAAGGTATGTCCTTCTGAATGTCTTGAGTAATGCTAAATGACCCATATAATCTAAATCATTGTATATCTTGACTGATCGAAGATGAATTTGATAATGTGATTGCTAGAGGTGTATGAACTATGGTGTATCCACCTATGAGAGTGGATAGGCCTGATGATTAGGTGTAGGAATAAGAATAGTAGGAATAATGGCACCATTTTGGGGATAGGTACAAGATCTCATGATAGAGGATTTTGAGCCAAAAGTGATAACTAGTGGCATGATGATAGAAATAAGATTGGTATAATTTGAATTTATTGAGAAGTTATCTGGTTGAGTAGACAAAGTTGTTTGAAATTGAAACAAGTTTTGATTAATGAGAATCCAGGTGTATGTCTGGGTATAAGATAATTATAGAGATGTGCATGCCATAGTAGGAAAATGAAGTAGTAAGAGAGTGGAGATCATATGATGTTGAAGGTATCATTGTCCTGATTTTATGGAAGAAAATGGTTTAAAATATGGAGCTACAAGGTTTAAGTTATAGGAAAAATGGTATTTTGCTTTGAATGAAAAAGTTGTTTGATATAGGAGAATTGGATTGATTCTTGATTCATTTGTGTATTGACTAGGTTAAGATTTGGATCTCTAGAGTAGAAGATATACAGAGGAGACGAGCACCTGCCATGACCTAATTTGAAAGCCTATTTTTGATGTTTTTGAGCTATTTTAAGTATTTATATGAATTTTACACTTGTTTTAGTGCTTTTATCTAGGAGTTAGTGCTACTATCTAATATATAGTGCTATTATCTAGGTTTTGGCATAGTTGTCCAATGCTAGTGTCCTTTTTTAGTGTTGTTATCTATTAGGGCTAGTTTTGTGAGTTATTTCCTATGGTTATGTAACTTAGTTATTTTATTTGGCATGATTGAATGGTATATATGCTATTTTTTGGTGTTTTTTAGGGCAAGGTATGGATGAAGGTATTTCATAGGGGTTAGGTGATGGAGAAACTAAGATTATTACCTTTGTCAATAGATGAGAGGGCTATGATGGATAGGGCAGGGTTGCGTCATGTGTGTGACCTCGATACTATGCAGTGGGATAGGTATCTAATTACTACCTTATGTGAGGGGTATAATTTAGACACATATCCTTTTTAGCTTCCTTCATGGGAGATTACTATTACTCTAAAGTATGTGTACCATATTTTGTACTTGCTAGTTAGTGGATGCTGAATGACATTACAAGATGACATGGGCATGGATGTTATTAATTAATGCATCATTGTATTCTATTGGTGTGCCTTTAGGCATAAATTAAAGAGGTAGTGATAGTGATGTATTATTGTCTATTATCATGTAGATGAGTGTTTTATGCTTGCAAAAATGGTTGGCCATATTATTATCTTCATTTGTTATTATCGATGGGAATGGGTATCAATTGCATACATGATACATAGGATTATGCATAGTATATAGGTATATGGTACAATGTTTTTATGGGGTAAGACTATGCTTGCCCACTTATATATGGATATTTATAGGTTTACTTAGAAGGCATTTAGTGGTAGTGTCAGTGCGACTACTTTATTGCATTATTGGGATTATAAGAACATAGCAGTTGTACAACTGATAAGATTATGAAAGGATAGGTGGGTACCTCCATATCCATTTGGAGAGTGGTGGATGAATATGTTGGCTATCTAGTCTCCTAGGATAGATCACTATAGATGAGTTTTAGACATATTGGTGGCTCAAGATATCATATCAAGGCTATATAGAGGAGTTCCTAGGTGGTCCAAGGATGGAGTTTAGTTGCATTATATTAAGGTTAGTTGTTTGTTACATGATCACTGACCTAGACTGTATAAGTGATTTTAGTATGAGTGTATGACTAGATAGTTTGGGGTTTTATAGGATGTGCCCCCAATAAAATGGGTGTGGGTGAGGAGTGCATGGGTACTAATGAGGATGGGAGCTCATGAGAGGCCTATTGAGGCTGAGTTAGCACCATTACCTTTGTATGTATGAGATATGGATATAGATATTCCTAATGTAGATGATGTTGGATGCATAAAGGCATATACCACATGATAGGTGAGGCATCAATGGGATTCATTATATCTTTTTGGTAGAGGGGATGCCCCAAAGTATGAGGATCCTACTCTGATCCAGATGATGAGAGCTAAGCATTGATTATATTTAAATTATTTTTCAAGTTTGTGTATATTTTATCTTATTTTAAAAATGTATGTCTAACATTGTGTTGTAATTTTTCATACAAGTGGAGTGGAAGGTGCTCAAGATGAAGCATATGATAGGGTAAGAGGTGGATATGATGGGTTTTAGGAAACCATCATTGAGTCTACACTTTGTGAGCTCGCACAACATGTTGTTGATGATGCTGTGGACGAGGGTTTGATAGAGTGAGTGATAATTACATTTAGAGTTTATGCTCATTTATTTGATAGAGTTGTTATAGATATAGTTTTATATGTTAAGGTAGTGGGAGGGACAGATGAGTTAAGGGTTGAGAGACATAGGCATAGGATGCCTCCTCTTAATTATAGATCAATGAGTACATGGATTATGCATTAGTACATAGATTTTCATATGTAGTATAAAAACTTATGTGAGGATCATGGTTAGTTAGTAAAGTGAGATAGTCAGTGTAAGAGGCATTTATGGGCTTGAGGAGGTGTGGGGACATTGAACACATGGTTAGACTATGAGACTAGTACTGGAGGAGAGAGTGAGGACATGATTACCATTCATGATTGATTGTATTTGATACAGTGTATATGTATTTTAAAACTTTGTTATATATATGGATAGTAGTATTTAGTTTTGACTCATGCATACTATGTTATGGGATTTGAAATATATTTTTAAATTTAGTGTAATTTGCTGATAGAAGTTGTTGGTCTGGTATTGATATTGAAGGTTGTATATGTTCAATAAAATTGTACTTGGGATATGTGAGTTGATTTTTTTGATAAGTTTGGTAAATGTCATTTGGGATGTGATTTGATTGTTCATGGTATGTTTGGATGTGTTTTTTGAGTTTTGATTTGTGATTATATGTAAGATTTTTTTTTTTTGGTTTTATAATTTATAAAATTGATTTGGTAGAGTGAATTGGTTTGGTTATGGAAATATTAGCATATTGGTAAGGTTTAGATTTAGATAAATTGGTTTGGATAGGGATGGCTATTTAGAATTAGGAATGTTTGTTTTTAGTATGTAGGGATGTAAGGTAACATGTTGTGCATATTACTTCCCTAAGAGTGGCTCAAGAATACAAAAGGTTAGATAGACCTTTAGCTCCATTATTGACCTTCTAAGTGAAGCTTATGAAATAAAATTGATATGACTATACGCTATATCATTCTATATCATATCACTATTAAAACCCTATCAGCCAAATGAATAAGTGCCCATACTACTCATGTTGTGTAATAATGTGATTTGTATATGATACTATTTGATGTGTGATAACTGTAGCTATATGTGAAGATTCTACAAAATTTAACTTTATTGGTCATGTAGTTGAAATTGTGTGCTATGAAGAAGGCTCATTCGTGTGTAACCAAATACCCTATGGCCTCTGTTGTGATGTATATAACTGAGAAATATATCAAGATGGAGCTGGAACTTATGATGAGGGATCATTTAATCTTTATCATAATGGGTTCTTACATGAGATAAGACCTAGAAAATTTGGTTGTAATGAATATTTATCATGAGTAGTACTCTATGGTGCAGGGTCATTTAATATTAACCATAATGGATTAATACATGAGACAAGACCTACAAATCTGCTCATAGTGAATATTTATCATGAGTAAGACTTTATTATGGTGCCTATGACTCTACTATATATGTCTATGTAACTGTACTATGTATTCCTTAGACTACAATGTTATATGTAGGCTATTCTTGTTGTACTAGTTTTCAAGCCTTTTGAGGTGGTGAAATAGGAGATCTCCTATGAGATTCTATCCTAAAACCTGTATTCGACTCATGATGAGTGACCGATGATTCTTGTAAAGGAATTTCTTGAGATGACTCAGTCATGGAGGAATGAGGTCTAAGGTTCCATGATAGAGGAGATCTTGATGCCCACTATGTGAATGTTATGATTCCATTATCAACACATCTAGTAATGAAATCCCTGAGTCCATAACAAGCATTGTCTTTATGTCCATGGATATGATGATAGTTATAAAAGGGATGATGTGGCTATCTATGTAAGAGATGTCAATATCTTCAATGAGTATAAAGTAGTATGATTAACCTCTTATCAGATATTACATCATAAACATGGGCCCTCATGTTACATATGAGAAAATTTCCACTTCAAATCAGAACACTTTAGAGCTAGTTAGTATGAGCCTGTGTACCAAATTTTAGGGGTTGGAAGTTAACACAACTTAATATAGGTTTATTTTAGTATTCAATACATGTATCCATATATACACATGCAAACAAAAAATACAAAAAAATAAAAAGGGGGAAAATTGGGTTAGGGGACATGATATAGAACCCCTATTATCTTGACTAATGCCTACATTAACCCTCAAGCTAAGCTCTTAGATCAAATGTAGTTCTCCTTTAGGTAACATGCATAATAAATATGCATAATAGATGCAAAAATGACTTTCACCTAGGCCATTCCTTGATCAAGCATGTAATTTTACTTATGATGCCGAGGAGTTAAGCTATAATATTGACTGATTTTTATTATGTCTAATGTGCCAAGGTAGTAAGTGATAGATATAAAATGCCTTGGGAAGTCCTTTATATAGGAGACTCTTCATTTTGAATTTGGGAGCTATATTTGCATTATCTAACAACAAAAATCTAAATAAAACTTAAGGGAGGGGATAATAAGGGTTTATGATGTATAAAATAATAAAAAAATGACCATTAGAGAACAACATCAAAAAGGAAAAGAGCGTTGGGTGCTATAGTCTTACAAAATTCTATTGTTTGGGGCTTAAAAAATAGGTTGGGACTGACTCATACCAAGTCTAAGGGTTCTTGGAGGTATAGGTCAATTGATTGAGATAATAGAGAGGTGATAAAATCAATAAACAAGACTAAGATAAGTAAAATAAAGACATGGATAATGTTAAAAGGCTCATATTCTCCAGTCAGAGTTTACTATGAAAGGACTATGAAAAGACATGATATGCATGGTTTCTTGACCAATTTAGGGTGTATAAACTATGCTAGATTATAATTTTGAGCTTTAGATTTTGATCATTATTAATTAGACTTAGCTAAATAAATTTCACCTTTCACAAAACTTTAGGACCACAGTTGCTCCCAATTACCAATTACATAATCATTTTGTGAAATAGGCAAATAGCTTGGATACTACTCCACCACATATCTCATGAAGATCAAAACCAATAACTCATGAAAAGGATTATTTAAATCTTGAAATGAGAAGATTTTTTAACACTATACAAACCCTATAATATACTTACATACATTAATAGGTACTCAAAATTGGCACTAGAAGGAGGGCGTTGAGCTAAATATTTGTGAACATAAAGTATCTTGAGCTGATTTTAGTGAATTTTGTTCAAAGACCAGTTTATCCTTTGTAGATTTGTGTTTTTATTAGATTAAACTTGTAAATATCATTGACATTCATGGTTTCAATCTAACCTTTAGGCGTATTTATTGAATATAGTTATTCTTTGATGATTAATTTGAAATTGTTGTAAATGTTACTTAAGATTTTTGAATATTACGTGTTCAAGGTTAGTGATAGTAATTTTGTCTAAAGATCACTCATATTCACAAGTTTGGATGTATCTTTAAGTTAATATAGTTAAATATAGTCATTTTTAAAAAGGTTTGTATGAATTTATGCAAAATTTTCTTGAACTTAGAGATCTAATTGTGCAAATATGCTTATTTGTATGAATTGAATCATTCTATTCATATATAAGGTGTTTATGTCATATTTTAAATAGGATTCAAATTTTATAAGCTGTAACAGTCATGAATAATAATTAGGTCAAGTTTTAAGACAAGGCTACATCTTCTTTCATTGGAAATTCATAAGAAAATAAGAGCAGATAAAGGTAAACATAGAGTTATAAATCTTGAACTTCTTCACCTATTTATGTTGTTGCATTCAATCCTCATCAAGGTATGGTTTTGTTACCTATATATTATTTTAATGTGTCTGATTAGGCACATGACTTAATAATAAATCCAAAGAAATATTTACCTTCATTGACTCCTATAGGAACTGTTACTACTAAAGAACACATCAAGTCTTTTAAAGTTGCCTTAAGATTGTTAAATGTTGTTCATGAAGATGTTACTTGCAGGTTTTTCCCTTTTACCTTTATAGATGCATCATATGATTGGTTTATTAATCTTACTAAAAATTACATTGTCAACTAGAATGATTTCAAAAATTATATCAATGATCAATTTGGAAATATCATCAGTCCATGTGTTCTATATCAATAATTCACTATGGTGAAGAGAGATTCAAATGAAACCATTAGAGCTTTCAATTTTATATTTCAAAAAATGTTTAGTAGAACTATAACTCCTTATAATTATGATGAAGCTTTAGATTTAGAGATTTATAAGGATGCTTTAGATCCAATGACTTTTGTATTTCTAAAAAAATATTTTAAGGTCATAGATACATTAGCCTTGGCCTATGATGAATTTGTGACAATTAATGATAAAATACAACCCCAAGGTCAATTAGCATATTCTATTCCTAATATCAATCCTAATTTTCCTACATTGAATATCATCCCAAATGCTAATCAGAACATGTTTGCTTTAAATCATACTCTAGTTTTAAACTAATTACCTTTGAGTCATGCTCATCTTGGTTAGAACATAGGATTGTTAAATAACTCTAAAAGTGAATCCAATTCACAAAATCAATGATCTATGATACTAATAGCTAGTAATAGTACTCAATCCCACAATTCAGAGGTACCTAAGAATGACAATGAATCCATATTAAAAATAGCCTACTATGCCAATCATGGAGAAATAGCCTATCCTTTCTGAAGCAATTGAATAATTAGTATCTAAGATGAATGAAGTTCATAAATATGTGAAAAGGGTTTCAATTGAAGATTAAAAAAAGCATCATCATTGAAAAACTTTCAGGAAAAGAAAATGAGTTGTAAGAGATTTCTCAAGTATTTATAGTAGCTGATATAGATCAAGTACAAGCTAAATTTTCTTCAAAAGGTAGCCATGAGGAAAACTCACATAGAGTCATTGCTGAAATGGAGAATATTCCTGAAGATGATTATTGGCATTAGTTATACCATGATTTATTGAATAAAATTGAAGAGATTAAGGTGGTAGATGATGATATAGAACAACAGGTTGATACTTCATTTAAGGATTCTACCAATGATTTGGAGTTTCAAGAAGTCAATAATATTTTAGAAATCCTAGAGAAATATGATTTGGAGCTTGATTGGATAGATGAAATGTCATTTTCTATATAAGTTGAAGATGAAGCAAATGCAACAGACCAAGAACATTCATATGAATCCATCAAAAGGTTAGAAGTATGTGATAAACATGTTTCAAATGGTAAGATTAAAAATGAATTTCATGTCCTTTCAGTTGATCATGATGAAGAGGCCTTTTGGGATGACTTGGAGGGTTTTTTATGAAAATATTTATAGTCCATCCCCATTTCATATGGAAATTGAGGAATGATTTATAAAAGGTATTGTTACATCTATTTATTAAGAAGAAATTAATGGTGTATTTCAGCCAAGTTTGGATACCTATTAAGAATTTGAAGACTTTGACAGAGAATTATCTCAAATAGAGCCTAATGAGGACATCAATCTAAGGATACTAGTTGAGTTACTAATATAATCATTGAAATATAATGAGACAAATCATGATAAACCTATGATTGAAGCATAATTAGTATTCTTGATGTAAGAAATAAGAATTTGGGATGAAGATGATTGGATATAGGATCTATATCTTCAATACATGTACCTAAGAATGGAGATAGGAAGGCAAACTACATCATCTAGAAGACAAAAATATAAGTGACTACATCTACAAGAAGATGCCATCAAAAGGAAGAAATCATGTTTCAAGGTTCTATTGTACACTAAATAGCTTTCCATTTGATCCTAGAGGAAAGCTTGTTATTTTAGTCTTGTTGTGTTTTCAAAGTTTCTATGCTTTATTTTACCATTATCAAGTAATATCTGATGACTTCTTTACAGAGTAACTTTTAAGATTAGATAGAGTTAGTATAGGTAGGTTTATATTAGTTTCATTCATGTTTTTTATCTTTAAATAGTGTTTTTGAATATTTGTTTGCTTGTTATGTGTTTGATTTCTTTTCTATATTCCCTAGATTCAAATAAGTATTTTCCAAAAGAGGACTTTAAGCTCCAAATCCATCTAAATTCTCAAAAAAGAAATTCATAAACCAAGAAAATGGATATGAATCTTAAACATTGGTTGATCATGGATTTTTGAAATTCTAAGCTTAATGTTATGATTTTGAGAAATTCATGAAGATTAATAAGCACATTAGTTACTCCTTAAAAATATCAAACCTTATTTTTATCTAATTTTGATTTCAATAAGGATTACATGTGTTTGAGTCAAATTTTGAATTATTAGAACAAATTCATGTTATAACTTAAATAGCATTATTGCTCGGGATGAAGTCTATAACCAAGGATGATTGTATTAAAAATCAAACATTTGACAAAACCCTAAAAAGCTATCTAATTTTGGTTTCCAACCTTTGATAGAGAGATAAATACAGTTGAAAAATACTGTGTGTGTGTGTGTGTGTGTGTGTGTGTGTGTGTGTGTGTGTGTGTGTGTGTGTGTGTGTGTGTGTGTGTGTGTGTGTGTGTGTGTGTGTGTGTGTGTGTGTGTGTGTGTGTGTGTGTTTGTGTGTGTGTGTGTGTGTGTGTGTGTGTGTGTGTGTGTGTGTGTGTGTGTGTGTGTGTGTGTGTGTGTGTGTGTGTGTGTAAGCATTATTGAAAATCTAAAAGCTATTTGAGTAAAGGTGATTATAGTAACCTCCACTAGGACTATGGTTGCTTTATTGTAAGTGGAGCAAGGCCTAGAGTAGAGCCAAAGGTATCTATGTTAGGAATATGGATGCCTAGTTGGTAGCAGAGTAATGCCCAAGCCTTCCCCTTTTATAAAGCATGATTCATAATGAATATCTAAATATGTTACAAGTTTATGTTAATGATTAAGGTCATGAAATTTGGAAGTTGTTCTTTGAATCCCAATAGCAGTTAGTAAATGAATCAAATCACACACAAAATGACTGAGTTTTGATATTTGAACTTAAAATTGATTTTTTAAGACTTGTTTTAACTATGAATTGATCTTAATAATGGTGTTTGATCATGTGGAATGGTTAGTCTATTTATTAGTTTGAACTAAGAGTATCTACGTTCTAACATTTTGTAATGTTCCCCCAAAAGTCACTATTTTTTGAGGTCAACATACCCCCATTTTTTTGAAAAATGAGGACCCTTGTTTAAATTTTTCAAACTATGCTATAAATTAGGCATTCAACTTGATCATAGTTCATTATCGAATATCATGTGTTGACCTAACTTACATTGACATCCTAACACATAGAATTTATTTAATCTTATCTAATGTGCTAACATTTGGCTCATGTGTTTCCATCTTGAAGGATCAATGAATATTCATTAGAATGAACAAATGTTCATGATTTTATGCTTCAGTGATAATTTTGCCCTTAGTTGGTTAACTAATATGGTCCTTTTTGAATCCAAGTTTTAATGATGTTTAAAACCTTAGTCTAAATTACTTTGACATAAGTTATTATTAAAATGTGTTCATATTTATGATAGGTCACTTTATTCTATTGTGGTCTTAGTTTAATTTTATCCTAAGTTTGGATCTAATTTATTAATTCATTAAAACTATAGTTAAATATGTATGCTAAGTCTTTATATATTTCAAACCCTTATCCTTTTATTGTAATATTCATAGGTATGAATTAAATGCATGACTTCCAAGTGTCAAATCCTTAATCAAATTCTAATCAATGATCTACATGAAAGTCCAAAGCCAATAAGTCAATATCATAGATAAAAAACATACATTCAATCACAAAAATGAAGGTCAATGGTGAGCATGAAGTCAAAATGTCAAAGGATCGTGAGATAAAATGTGAGGGTGACAAGTGTCACAATCATAGTGAATATGAAGCATATCAATAGTTTGAATTTAATCATACATCTAGCATATTATTGGTGCATATTTAATTGAGTAGATGAAGACCAATAGTACACATTTAATAGAGAAGATACATATTGATGGCATAAAGAAAGTCAACAAGTCAATAAGCTCAGATTAAACATGATGGTTTCACATAACATAAGAGTGTTAACTAGATCAAGACTGATAGTAGGGTATATGGAAATCATGCAAGACTACCAAGTGTCATAATTTTGAAGACCCAGATCAAATATCGATGGCCATAGTGAAATTCAAGTATAAGAGGCTCCTAAAGAGATTAACAAAGCAAATTTAATCAAATTTATAGGGGAAAAAGATGATGACACATGCCCAAAGAAATAATGATCACATTTCAAAAATAAATACGTAGCATGACATGGTAATGCCACATAGGCATAGATGTTAGATCAAAAGGTTTCATGGACCCAAGAATGTGAAGGTATAAATATGAGATCAAACTATGATCTAGGTCACTAAACTACATACTTGAAAAGTGTATGCTACCATTAAAGCTTTTTTAAACCCTCTAAAAATCCCTAAGATGTAAAAAAATCCCTAAATTGTTCCTACATTTAGTATTTTGAGCTGAGAGAGTTGAAGTATCATTTGTAAGAGGATAATTTGATCATAATTATAACAATGACATCATACAGAGCTACTTAAAATAAAGTGATTGAATTATAACTATCATCAGATGCAAAGGGTTGAGTATTCAAAGACATAAAATTTGTGGCTTCTTCATTAAACATTGGAGATAATAATTGCTTAAACTTGTTTTGGACTATTGAGAATCAAGAAATTTTGACCAAGGAAGAGGAGAATCTTCTCCTAGTGAAGAGAATTGATGATGACATCATGGAAATTTAGATGAAAAGACTCCATTATTCTACTGTTAAACTAGAGTATTTCACTATATTGATATCCTGAGTCCTATTTTCAAAGATGCTAAAATTGATAAGGGTATGCTCATTCATGAACCTAGTTTGAGTAAAATTACATACGTCTCCCCTATTACTTTTGAGTCTTAATATAAATTACCTAGGCCACAAATAGATCTAACCTCCATCAATACATGGACCCTAAAGCATACCATGGATATCTTAGTAAAATGGTTAGAAGTTAGTGATTACTTCATTATGGATCCCAACAAGAAAATCTATATGATCCAATTCAGATTTGGAGTCAAAATGGCCATGACCATTTTAAACAAGCTATGTAGATTTCCACATACAACACATGTAGAACCTATATGGGTGCCTGTGGTATATTTCATTATTGAATTGGTAGTCCCTTCTTTACATGAAATCATCAGTATTTCCCTAAGCAAGTAGATTTATGGGATTAAAACAAAAAAGGATTGATTTTTTTATGATGTCATATTTATTAGATGCCTTGTATACCACAACCAAAATTTCAAATAAAATAAAATGGTCCCTAAATGGTATGAAAACTATGTCCCAATATTATAATAAATTGCATATATACAAATATAGGGATCATATCCAATGATATGTGACTATATTTATCTTGATTTGAGCCAAGCCATTGATGGTATCTCCATGATGAGGGTAAGTCATTTAATCAAGAAATCCATTGAGATAATATGAGACATATGGCTATATCCTGAGTGCACCATTATCAAAATAGAGGGAACCCAAAATTCCCCTCTTAAATTACAAATACAAGTACCATACAATTTGGCATAACAAAAAGTTGCATACCAATTATTCAATGGAATAGATAGAATTTTCAAGACTAAGGGGAAGGGTCCTCTACATAGTTTTCCTATGAAATTGGTAAAACCATTTTTAGGTAATGTGATCAAATTAAAGCTACTTCAAAACATAAATTTCTTTTAATTTTTAGATTGATGACCATAGATAGTGGGATCCCTATGGTAGATAAAAGTAACATTTGAGGATCAAAGGTATTTTGGTTATGCCTTATGAGCATGAACCTAGTTTATTTGATTTTTTATACAATAGGAAACCACCTACTATGAATTTTCTAGAAGGCTAAAATAGCATAATATAAATCTTAAGTCTAGATTATAAAGAGATAAAAATATGGAAGACAAATGGCAACTTGGTCCAAGGAAATATCATTTGGTAGATGTGGGTCCTTATAGATTCCCACTAGTAGATATAAAAATAGAGCATATTCTTGAATAAAGGAGACCAAGTGAAATTGCTTCTAGTTCCTAAGTTATTGAATCCTCTAGAACAACAAAGTATGATTTGCCTCAATAGGAGGTTCACATGATAGCTTTGGATCCCCAAGATTAAGTTGAAGATGTATTGAGAATGTTATCTATGAATTATGAAATAAATAAAAATATAGAACAAGCAAATGTTGAGGAAGCTAAGAAAGAAAAGGGAAAAGATAATTCATTAGACTTAGTAGTCATTGATCCTCTTAAGAGGATATATGATACTATAATTGTCTCAAAGGAAAAGAAAGCTAAAGTAAACATCACACCACCTTTGAAGGATATCAATCTATTTAGTGAAAATAATCATATCTATGGACCAGCTATACCTAAATGTTTCATATATGAAATAATAATAGAGAATCTACCTATTGATTATCATCCACTGGCTCTAGTAAAAGCTATAGACACCTATATACAACAAGAGTTGAAGCCTTCGATCCTAGACTTGAAAATTGGAGAAAAAATGAGACTTGATACTCCAAGTTAATCAGGTGACATATAGGTATAAATTCCTATTACGCATGTAACCCAAAAAAATTTATGACTTAGATATGATCCATCTACCATAGGCCTACAAAGAGTGACTGAGACAATGGTCATGGAAGGAGGTAAAGAGATTGTACATCAAAAGGTTGAAACTTTACTTCATTGAACCCAAAAGAGAGAATGAAGACTAGGGGAAGATCCCATATTTGAAGATGTTTTGGATCTAGTTTAATCCCAGGTAGAAAGGTTACAAGTTGTAATCAAAGAGTTAAAACAAGACAAGAATAATTTGGAAGAACAATCCATTTTACAAGATTAGGTAGATATTGTTAATAATTTTAAATCAACTATTTATCATGCATTTAATTCTTTTAAAGCAATAAGTCCAAACTAGACAAGGTGAGCAAAAAAAACTCCATGGCTCTAAACCAAGTCAATAAATGGTAAGGTTCATATAATAAACTAAATTAATTGATCAAGATACTAGTGGAAGGCCATATTCCTAAAATCAAAATAGTTAACCTATCACACTTGAATATGGATATGATGATTTTGATGAATAAATTCAGTGACATGAATAGGTGGTCTGAAGTCATGGAAGGTCTCTCAAGAGACGTCAAACGACTAGAAGGTAGAGTGGTTCAAATATTAGGAGGTCTGATTAAGGATCCAACCATCCTTAGTCCTACAGGCCTAATAAATAATGAAGAGTTCTAGCATAGAGCTACCCAATTCATCCAAGAGATCAAGAACAAAATCAAGGGAACCATAGGGGATGACAAAACACGTATCTTAGACATGATCTTGTTATCAAATGAGAAGATTGGTAATGATAGGAACATTAAATAAGGCTTGGATAGAATAAGTGAAGTCTTCAAAGATTTGGCAGGATAAACAAAGGATTTGTTCATGGATCCAATTATCAATCTTAGATTGATTGATGAATAATATGATAATTCCATGAAGATTTTGGCACAAAAACAAAAATATACAATTGTAGGGGCATTTTAAAGTCAATTAAATTGACTTAGAATATTCTTTTGTATCAAAACTATGTAAATCAATTGAAATAATATTCTATTTTGTAAAAACATGTGCAATATGTAACATATATGGCTTAATTGGTTAGTCACATTTGAAAAGTGACATTGGTTCTAGGACATTTATAAAAGGACACCTATCATGGACACTTATCTAGTTTTCATTTGATAATGGATAAATGACATACCCCATAGGTTTTTCTTTCAATACATAAAAGGGGTTATTGTCATTGTAACAAGGGCTGAAGTTTTTAGATCAAAACTTTTGTGTAAATTTTGGAGCAAGTAACACAAGCAAGAGAATTATGTGAAGAGTGTCTCATATTTGTTTATTTTTTTTATCATGGTTACTTCCTCAAGTTTTGGTTTGATGTTTATAGTTTAATTAATTTTATGAATTCTAGATGTGCATATGTGAATGTAGAGTTGTTAATTTGAGCTTACACTAGGTTGACTGAAAGTTTTTAGATTCATTTCATTATCCTTGATTTTATTTAAGATGTACTAATGCAATTTTCTCATGGAATTATATATTTAAAGTGAATCTAATTTCTAATTTTGATGTTTCAAATATCCTTAGACATTTTCCTGGTATATGATAATATTTGTACTTTTGGTAATCTCATGTCATATATTGGTTTGAAGATGCACACCTTTGATGAAATTTCAGCTTTGTCAAGATGTCTAGACTAAAGATTAGAATCATCCTTTTTTCTACCCTACCCTACCTATTTTCTCATTTTTTTGATTAAATCACTATAGTTTACTTTTTCATTGTAAATATTCATGCTAGATTAGACTTTCAGGCTCTATATTTTGATCATTATTCATTAGTCTTAGCTTACATAAATTTCATCTTTCAAAAAACTTTAGGACCATGGATTTTCCCAAAAACTAACTACATAATAATTTTTTGAAACAATCAAATATCTTGGCCAATAATCCACCATATATCTCAAGAATATCAGAATTAGAAACTCATGCAAAATATTCTTTGAATCTTAAAATGAGAAGTTTTTTCAACACTACATGAACCCTTTGATACACTATACATGCATCAACAGGGTGGTTCAAACTTGAAAGAGAGTTGACAAATATGTATAGATGAGTTTTGAATCCATTAAAAACTTCAACTAACTATTATTAACATGGATATTCTATTGATACAAGTAAAAGGGATATAATCTAACCTAAAAAACATAGTCAATATCTTAAGTGCACACATACAGGTGGCTAATCAGGTAGTTGGTCCAACATTAAGCCTAAGCAATGAGATAGGGGTGTTTGAGAGAACCTTGAGTTTGAATAAGACTACATCCAAGATCAAGTATAATTGAAGAGATAAATGATCATAATGGTGATGATCAAATATAGTACATAATCAATAAATCTTCTAAAAACACATACAAGTTACATCATTGAGATAGGCTAACCCTAAGCCTAAAGGGAACAAAGTGCATGTGAGGGACTCTAAGGTCTACCTAATTTTTTTTAAAAAGGTCATAATGTAATAATACAAAGAGTAAACAAGCATTAACTTAACTAAATTATGTCTAAACTTTATACTCAATTAAAATCAAAAGAAGAGTACACACAATCAGGCATATAATCTATCCATGAAATAAATTTGAGTTTTGAAGGTCCTCTAGGAATGATAAGTGTTTGAAAACTAGTAAAAATGTATATAATGACTTAAAAAATACTTTCATTGTCTCCTTTAAGTTATAAAAATGGTGGAGTACTCACTATTTTATCTCAAACCTTTCCCATTCCTTGGGCAAGGGGTAGTCAAGAGACTTAGGGGTTTACTTGAGCTTCAAGGGAATGAATAAAGTTACAAAAACTCATAAAGGTACTATAAGGATATATAATATTCATATAATATATATCTATAAATTCTCAAGTGGAGACAAACCTCAATTTTCACTCCAAGTTCCCTTGAGGACAAGTAAAGTGAGAGCAAGCCTAAACCCCACACACTAACCAGTATATTATATTGATATAGAAGGGTGATGAATAATTCAAAATAGTTTTTAATCATGAATTGGGATTTTATATATGTTTATGAACTATTTATAGTAGTGGGAGTGACTTTTGAGACTCAATTCATGTTTGACCTCTCTCTAGCCTTAGAAACACTAAGCAAGCCACTGAAAGAGCAACTTCAAATGCTTATATTATTGATCATAAATTACATGGGATTATAATATTTTTTAATATTTTAATGAATCTAGTAATAAATTTCTCTAATTTGAAGGATGTCATTTAATGATCTTCTCTTTATGAATAATCATTAAGACCCCAAACAAGTCTTAAACCTCTTAAACCTTGATAGTGACCAATCATGGGAAAAAGAGCTTAGATGCATATCTAATGAGATATTTATCTCCTAAAACATTTTTAATGTTGTATATTAATACAATTAGGGTTTTAAAATGTACTTTACTTGTATTAAATATTTTATGGACTACTTAAAATAACCTATTTTTGCATGTTTTTTTGTTTTGCAGGTGTTCTAAGAAGGGGAGATATTCCCATTAATTGGATGAGGTCATTTGGGAATTTTTATACCTATTAAAATCAAAAAAATATCATATTATATTTTAAATATGATCAAACTAAGCCCACTTTTCAAGGCAGTCTCAAACTAGTTCAAAATGAGACTAGGTGGTAAGCCCAGTTCTTGGTTTGCATACTTCCATAGGGTCTTAGGACCCAAAAATTTACATGGAGGTTTATGATGTCATAAGTAAATTGAATAATTTTTTTTTATGATTTCACATGTGTGTTATAAGTTTGGAGAAGTAAAATAGGGTCCAAAGCAAGGAGGCCTAATTCAAAAGAGAGAAAGATAAAAAAATGGGTTTACACTCGGAGTCTAAAGATAAAATTTGACATTTATATATAACGACATATAATATTCCCTTATTTTTTCAATATCATCTTTACAAAACTTACACATGGAGATTCATAAGAAAAAAGGGCTACAAGAAAACTAGGCCAAGTAAAAGCTTAAGGAGCAAAATAAATTCTTGGGAGTTGGTCCAAGAACTAAAATGGTGTGTTTTAGGCCTAATAATATATTTTAAAACCATTCATCTTGTTTGGCTGAGATTAATAATATTAACATTATTTTTAGGCCACTTGGACCAAACTAGGTGTTAAAAATGGAGAGTTACAAGACACCTATGAAATTGAATGATGGAATGGTAGGCCAAAGGATTTTCTTAAGATATATGTTCAATGAGTGGTTTAAAATAATTTAAAGTTGAATTCATGGTTTTAAGGTATATCTATCAATCTTTCATGCAAATAAGGGAAATTTTCAAGGAGCTAGTCAAGGTGTCAAGCCAAGTTATAATTCTTATGCCACTTGGAAGGATGGAGTATATTCAGTGGGTCAATACATGGAATGAAAGATCTAATAGACTATTCCATAACCCTTTTTTTTTTAAACTATTTCTCTCATGTTTTACACTTATCACTTCTTATATACTATGTCCCACTCTCCCTCTCTTCATATTATTTTATTTAAGCAACCATTTTTGGCTTTAAAAAGGATCCACACATTTTGTTATGGTGAAGCCCTACTAAAATTTATACTTGTAATTTCCTATTGAAATGAATTCAATGTTATTGTTCTAATTATATCTTGAAAAGAGTGATTTTTAGGATGTTGTATTGATGAGTGTTTAGTGATAGTCATATCCTTTGCATTTGTCCTTCATGTTTCATGCCTTATGTAAGTTTTTTAGCTTTCATAATTCATATGAAGTGTTATACTTTATTTGTTTGTTTATGTAATTTATAGGCCATTAGTGTTTCCATTATAACCTTTTGGTTATTCATCCTATTACTCCTTCAATCATTTAAAACTTCATATTGAAACACTAAGTGTGATAGGGGTTGTTTAGAGTAGCATAAAGAGATTGTAAGTTGATATTTCAAAGTGAATATTTAACAATACATGTAATTTATGTTTATTGTATAACCTAAATTTTTTTTGATTAGATTATTACTCTTATTTCCATTTTCCATGTCAAAGCGAGTGGTGTAATATTAATCTAGATGTTGTATTATGGGAACTAGCCCAAACTCTAGAGGTTTGACTCACTTAGAGGTCAACCAAAACTTAGATTCAATCCTATTGCATAGCTCAAGTTGAGAGGGATTGAATCACCCTATCATATTGTTCAATTTTGATTTATAATAGTTACCATTCTCCACCTTATCTCTCTTTTTTTCCCAAACCCCTATCTTTTTTTGCATGACTTGTCTCTCCTACTAAACTGTAAGTTATCTATTATGAACTCAACTTCCACTTCTACCTAATCTACACGATAAGTCTATTATCTCACACTCCATAACCTAGTTTATAACATGGTCAACACATTAATATTATCTATCAATGTTGAATGTCCATGTCAACTCCACATAACAAGAACATAATTTCTTATCTTTTGAATTCCATGGTAATTTGTTATTGAAATTAACCAAACATTATCCAAAGTTTAAAATTTATTTTTAATTAAATTTTTTAAGGTGATTTCACCCTATTTTAACCCCTCATTCTGCCACAAAAAAGAAGAAATAAGTAAACAATCAAACAAGATAAACAAACACCCAACACTCTCCTAAGTGTTAAAACATGTAAATGGTTTACCTCACACATAATTTATTAGAATTTAATTCATGTAGAGTTTTAATGTAAAAAGATAATTAATAAAAATTATGTTAATCAAGAAAAGTGATGAACTTAGATATTGCAAAAATTCCTTATTTTCTATAAGGAGAAACAAAGAAAGCAACATTCAATATTTTAGTAGAATACTTATTGACATTCATTTCACATAATAAAATAAGAGTGTGGTCTATGTATATATGGGTTTGGCTCAATTTTATAAATCCCCAATGATAATATTTTTTACCCTCTTCTCTAATGATACTCTCCTTTTATACCAGTTGTGAGGGCGAGATACTCTTGCAACCACCTCAATAAAATAAAGGGTAGTTAGTCTAAAATTATAAAAAATAATAAAATACTCATTACATAAATTTTTTAATGAAATTTTTTAATTAAAATCAATTTTTAAATTAAATAATAGTAAAACATGATCATAGTACATTCATAAATTACACAAATTTCTTCTTATATAACTAATCATGAAAACAAATAATATGAATTCCAATCATATAACATAAATATCTAGATCAAACATGAAAATTAATTCTATAAATAATTAGTTCCATATCCCCTATTAGTACTTAAGTAGTTTTTTTAGAGTGGGACAAGATGTAATAGAATGTCAATAGATCAACAACATAGTCCTTACTATCAATAGACTAGTTATCCATAGTTAGTTATGTCCTTGTTTTTCATTTTTTGCCCTCTATTATCTTCTTATTTTTTTCCATTATTTTAATATTAACTTCATTAATTTTTTTATGGTCATTTAAATAGAGGATTTAGCTAACTGAGGATAATCTACAACAACAACAACCACCATTTCCTTCATGTAGTCTCACCTTGATTAGGATGAGGGATTTTCAATTTCAACTTTTTTTTATTATGTTTATAATAGTGTAGGTTTATTTTATTCATTAGATTATGTAGTCATCTAAAATTTCATTTGAATAAGAGAGTGTCACTTGAATCATCACATCATTAGCTTAGCTCTTGACCTATCTTAGGGCCTCTTTGATCATTTTCCAACTTATGTGTACACTCAACCCTTGACTAGATATACCAAAATCCATATTCAGCCATCTCATAGGCATCTATGACCCTTTTTCACCTATTCTAACCACTTGGACAATAGTGTGGCCCTTGGGTCTATAACATGTTGTACGATTGGCAAAAGAGCATCACTATTCACCCCCAATCTTCTTTACCCCTAATGGATATCTTTTCACTTCTCAAAGAATTTAAGGGTCAGCTTAGACTCATTTCATGTCTTAAAAATCACCAAAATGCTATAGAAAGATAACTCTAATTCGTTAATTTGGTAGATAGAAAATAGATGCAACTTTCATGAAAAACTCAGAAACAATTATGCAAATCAAGGTCATTGATCCCTATTCTACCCTAACTTTGCATACACCTATCTAAAACATCCTAGAGCTCATATTATTTAGGTTTCCAATCTCGATACATACTCAAAGCATTAAAACCATCATTTAATTACACTTGCACCATCACTTAGACTAGGAGAACTACATCAGGATTGGTCCCCCTTCAAGGTATTAGTATGTAGGCAATGCTCAACACATGGGGTGTTGAGGTTAAATCTATCCTACCCTACTAATTCCACTCTACTTATACTTGTTTTCTTTAAAAAATTTAATAATCATGGAGGTATAGGGTTTCACATCGAAATTAGTCAAAATAGGAAATAGATAATGATTCATGACTTGATCATGCAAACAGAAGATTTTTAAAATAAGGAAGACATCCTCCTAAAACACACTATTTCATCTACTCAAGGTCATTAATTCAATATAAGTTTACTCTAATGCAACATACTATTTGTATAAGGACAATGTTACTATTTGAAGGAGACTCTAACACCTAATTCTTGTTGATAACACCTTTCATTGTTCCTTTACTAGTTTATATCATGTCACTTGTCTATCTCAATCATATTTCTAGATACGTATCTCTTTTGTAATTCACTATTATTTGTAGGTTAAGAAAACAAAACAATTATCAAAAAAATTAGTGGATGTTGATATTAATATATTTATTCCCTGATTTATGTACTCAGCTCTTTATCTACTTAGGGTTTTACATTCCATAATTCCCATAATATTTAAATCATTGGTTGAACATAAATACTTCAAATAATTTATAAAACCTAGCCTTAGATGCCATTAGGGTTTTTATCCTTTTGATTTCTATGATTATTAATTAATTTCAAATTTTTGATCTCATTCATTATTCTATTTCTAAAATCTTTCATAGATTTAATTTCTTAAAAGGTTCAAAATATACAACTTTTTTTTCCATAATTTTGAACCTAAAATTATAGAATTCAACTATTAATTTGATGATACTTATAAGAGAAAATTATGATATTTCATTTATAAACATTCAAATCTGCACGATAACCTTAACTATATTTTTCAAGAACTCTTGAAATCCATTACAAGCCAATCCTCCAACCTCATGAATGATAATATTATTACACCTACTCTAGGGGAACTCAAAATATGTAACAACCTACTAAAACTAGCCAACTCTCACTAGTTACAACACCTATTGTGGATAGTACACATCCCTCCTCTTCATATGTATAATCCCTTAGGCAAGATATGCATTTTCTATATGCCAAAGTGTTACATCTTTAGTAAGGTTATATTAGACGATGTCATGCCTTGGAATCTCATGTTATCATACATACACCTTTGGCACATAATTTAGTGTCAACTCCTTTTCCATATAGATTTGTGGCACCCAATCTTACTTTTTATGATGGTAAGGGTGGCCTAAAGCATCATCTACATGTTTTCATTCAATATGTTTGGACTACATGTCTAATGATTGGCTCATGACTAAGTTGTTCCCTCATAATTTAAATGACTATGAATTAAAATGGTTCTATGATCTCCCTAATCAGTCCATAACATCATTTAATCCACTTACATATATATTTTTGATACATTTTTCAATCAACATCAGTAACAGGTTTCATATGTTCAATTTTCACAACTTAAGTAAGCATCTAATGAGATAGTAGATTAATATGTCTTGTAATATAAAAACACATTAGCAAAGATGAATATCCCCATGGAAGATAAATAACTCCAATACATATTCAATCAAATCTTATTACCAACATTACATGAATCTATATTAATCATAAGGTTTCCATCATTTACAGATTTATGCCATATAGTGAAAGAATGGGAAGTCAAACTTCTCTCTATGGACAAGTTAAAATATACATCCAAATTGGATTAAAATAATAATATTTTAAATAATCCACCATATAAGGTGAGGCCTAATGTATAATTAGATCCATCTCTTCATCTAGTTTTATCGTTAATGTAGAATTAGATCCAGAATGAGAAAAATATTATTGTTAATGTAGAATTAGATCCACATCTTCATCTAATTTTATCGATTCCTTAAAGGAAACTTTCTACAACTCTTCCTTAACCTCTAGCTGATGTTCTTTAATAACTTTTGAAATGCAATGTCATATCTCTCCCTCTCATCAAAGAGGTTGATATGACTAGGTCTCTTACAAATAACTTTGATGCCAATGCATTTTATGATTATCATAGGGATGCCAACAATACTATAAATAAATGAATCAATTTATGATATAAGATCAAATATTTGATAGAGGCTAATATCTTTGATGTGAGTTCTCTTATAGCAACACCTAAAGCACAACCAATTGAAGTGAAAGAAATGAAAATAATTTATAATCCATTTCCAAATAATATGGCTAATGAGAGAACAAATACTTTAGGTATCCATTATATTTATCAATCACATCCACCACCAACATCCTATCATACTCATACAATAGACACACACACCCTATACATAATATCATTGGTGTGTATCATACTAGAGTACTAACTAGGCCTTTTATCACTTTTTAAGAATAGGAGATTATAGATTATGAATCATATTTATATGCACTCTTTGTATAATCTTGCAATTACCATCATCATATTTAGAGTACCATGGTTGATAATATGTTGATCATTAATATGTGTACTATTACATTTTTACATCACTTGAGATATTTAGATCAAGATAAATATCATATTGATATAACTATTTGTGGATTTAGTGGCCATGTTTAGATCTCTATTTGGGATTTATACTTCTATTATAGGTTAGGCCTGCCCATGTGGCCACTAGATTCATAGTGGTACCTAACATTGACACACTTGACATATTATTGGGTAGGTCTTGGATAAAACAACTTTGAGCCATCCTCTCCACTATACATATATGTATTAACTATATACATGCTAATCATGTTATTTTAGTTAGGGGCCTTCTATATGATTATCCTTTACCTACTCCATAGCCAACTACACAAAATTATATATTAATAGTCTCACCCATTACCACACCTTATATATTAGTTGATCCACCATAAAAGGTGAGGATTACTTATACAAAAATACCATGTATACATACTCACCCACAAAGACCTTTATTAGAGAGACCCATGTGTTAGAGACATGATATGGATTCTAGAGAGCCTATCTCTATCTTGTTCACACTTAGATCAATGTTACTAAGTCCCCACCACATTCCACATAAAAAATCCATGTTATTAATTGCTTTTCCCACCAAATGGGTCCCCAAGAGCCTTATAATTTATAGACTAATTCAATTAGATCCACATGTTCATGGCCACACTTTACATTTAGCATTAACAATAGATTATTTAGTAAATCCATTTTCTAGATCTTAGATACTTCCTCACATATCACATCTGGTCATTCCTCCTTTATTTGATATAGTTCACCTTGATAGCGAGTCTCTCATGAGATTAATCTATTAGTATGTGCTCATAGTTTATTGGTACATAATTTCCTTTATTTTTTTCCTTGTATATAGTTTATTTTTCATGTTACTTATACATTTCTTATACTCAAAAAACAAAAAAACAATATAATATTATGAAAAATAAAATAAAATTCAAATATTTGCTCAAAAAATACAAATTTTAGATTTTATGAATTTCCATGTTTACATTCCTTATATTTACTAGGTATTACAAATGTTATCTATATTAGTATAGTCAATATTATCATACATACATGTTTCACTTGTTGCTTTCAAGTGTTTGTATATTAATACAAGAATCAGATCCTCTTCACAAGTCTTTATTTACTAATATCTACCCATCTAGGGAACATACACATATATGTAGATTCAGATTGACATATCAACCCATTAGGGGCATCATACACACAACTTTCATTTTTCTAGGTTATATTCTTTTATACTCCATATCACAGATTTTGCATTGCTTATATCTTGATATTGATCATCCTATACTACACTAGCATTTTCCTAACTACTACTAATATAGACTTAACTTATGCACATCTTTTCTCTTATATGAACTTGTACCACAAATTTATGCATATGTTTAACTTTACTAGATTAAATTTTATTTTGTCTCTTTGATTCTACATCTACTCAAGGGAATTTGAAAATGTCATTGTTATATGGTTCTAAGCCAATTTCATTCATTGTGTGTATTATTTGGACATGTTCCCATGTATTTATTCATGCTTCTTGATTGTGAATACAGACATTTGAACATGTCTTTCCTAGTGGGTCTAAGCCAACCTTACTTGATCTTTGTATATGTGGACATTTTAACAAGTACTTGTATGTTTTCTCTTTCTAAAACTTAGTGACATACCCATGTCCCTCATATTTTGGCCCCTTAGCCTACTTTACATGCCTCATGTGTTTGTATGTATGTTTTCATATATGCATCATGGACATGACACATGTCTCTTTCTTGTTACCTTCACATCTAGTTTGTGATGCCATGAAGGACATCGTGCATCTCCCCTTCCACCTTGGGTTCCTTGATGGAATCATACCCCATCCATCTAAGTAGTTTACAAAGATTATATCCATATTTTTTATTCATATACATACTTAAATTGTTATATATATATATATATATGTATATATATATATATATATATATGTATATATATATATATATATATATATATATATATGTATATGTATGTATATATATATATGTATATGTATGTATGTATATATATATATATATGTATATGTATGTGTATATATATATATGCATATATGTATATGTATGTATGTATGTATATATATATATATGTATATATATGTATGTATATATATGTATGTATATATATATATATATACATATATATATATATATGTATGTATATATATGTATATATTATATGTATATATATATATATACATACATAAATATACATATATAATATATAATATATATATATATATATATATATATATATATATATATATATATACTGAAAACCTTATGAATGTTATATCTTAAATCATACATTAAAAAAATTTGCTCAGACTATTTTACACATTATATTGGTTTATAAATATCATATGTTTCCAGTCTAACAAACATGATACATATATTTTATTTTGAGGATAGTTATTATAGAGGTTCAATAAATCCCATCAAAAGAGGGGGCATTCATAGGGATTTTTCACAAAGATCAAGCCATCCTATTACACTCAAAACATAGTTTTGAACACATAAACATAGATTATAGAGCTCAAATTCAAGAAAATACAATGAAAGAGAGTCACACCTAGATTAGTCTTATTTTTCCTCAAAAATAAAACATTTGGTCAATATCATATTACATTGGTCTATAGTTTAGTGGATTATTCACAAAGGGGAACATGTTATTTTCTAGTATCCTCAATTATAGAAAATTTTAAAATTTCTAGAAAGGTACAATAGTTATAGTTCAGACATACACAGTCTTAGTCACAAATTATCAAAGAGGTTTAATTGATACTCAATTTTTGCATATATTACATAGCTTTTCTCATATTAGGGGGCATCATGTGTGGCATGATCATTCCTATTTTAGTTTTAGATATGGATAGACAAAGATTACTATGACTTAGTATAGAATCCATAAACACAGATATAAGAGTTGGGGGAATATGTATGGAATGTTTTTCCCATATGTTCATAATCACATTATTAATCTTAGATGGAATGATAGATCCATGTCATTCTCTATGTTGTATACTCTAAACACCATATGCATCTAGTTTTGTACCAATTTTACATTAGGTTTACACCATACTATTGCCTCATTTTATGTTTAGTGGTTGGCATTCTTGAGTGGCATAGAGCCACTTTTACATTTCAGAGTTTCCATATGGCCGAGATCCATCTTACATAGTTTTAGTTACATCACATAGTTTCAACTTCAGATGCATCTACTACACATGTATATGCATTGATGGATGCATATCTTAATTGATTTCTTAAGCCACCTATATGAGAGGGTTAGATA
>JARHVA010009437.1:307500-315605 GCA_037957365.1 Torreya grandis | reverse complement strand
GGGAAAAGGATCTAATGAAAAATTAAAACCCTACTTATGATCACCAATGGGGAATGCATCTCATAGGCCCATGTACTCTATAATAAATTCTTCATTTTGAAACTCATCGAGGCATATGACTAAATTTTATTGGTCTCAATAAATGAGTTCATGATGGGAAAGGCATATGTTACAGTGAGGGTTTGTTTCAAGATGGGAAGTACCAATGGTAAAGATATAATGTCTTATTTTAGGAAGGGAAGCACCACAAATATGGGTTTTTGCTTCAAGATGGGAAACTCCAATAGACATTATGGTCAATATGGCATTTGAATCAAATGAATATAAGTCAACAAGCTCATTAAAAAGGCTAGATGTTGTGTCACTATTAGGAGTCTTGTTACTAGTCACTTTAGAAGAGTCACTATAAAATGTCATGAGTTCATCCTCTGGTGGTTTAAATCTGAGACCATGATTCTAATTGACAACTCCAGCTGATAAGAGTTCTAAAATTCCTTGTGCTTATAAGATAAAGCCTTTCCCCTATATAGTTAAGATGATCCATTATTCTGTTAGGGATAAGATACTTTAGATTCTAAAAATAATCAGCAAGGCCTTTAGAACATAACCCATCTCCCTTCATAAAAGCCTCTCAATCTTTCTATGATGTGATTACAGGTACAAAAACCATAGGAGGTTTTGGTTGTTTTTTATTTGGCTGCCAGATCTAATCAGGTCTGTTAGGAGTTTAGGAAGTTTTAGGCTTACTAAATGTTCTAGGGGATTTTGGTAATTTTACAATATTGAGGACATCATTTAGATGTTACATGGAAATGCTTGTTTCTTTAATAATAACTTACTTGGCTAGAACTATAGGAAATGGATCAGTGGAAGTGGAGGCTAGATCATTAGGGTTAATATAATTAGATAGAGATGGATGAGAAATGATGGTTTTCTTCTTATTTGTAATGAATTTAGAACCTAGGAAATAGTTATAATTATGAAACTCTACTTCAAGATGTTTGAAATATTGATATAGCTACTGATCAACAAGAAATAGTAACCTTGATCCCATCTAGGGAAACTTAAGGCATTGGTGAAGAGTAGATGGAACTAGCTATACTTTATGGATCCAAGGATGACCAAGAAGTATGTTATAAGGAATCTCGACATCCAGAATATGGAATAATGTGTGATGAGAAATAGACTCAACCATGATTGGAAACCAAATTATAGTAGATGACTCCCTCTCAGCATTATCGTAAGCCTTGATTGTAATAGTTTTTGGCTGAATGTCTTTATCCATGTATCCCAATCCTCATACCAATTTAAGAGATAAGATGTTCAGCCCTGAACCATTATCTATAAGAAACCACTTGATATTGTGATCTGTAATGATTATCTCAATGTATAGTGGGTTATTTTGGTTTGGGGTTGAGGGTAGACATGTCTTTTTGATCAAATTTGATTTTCTAAAATGAATAAAAGTGTCCAAATAGGTTATTTTACTGATCAAGGTTTATATAATTAGGCACAATAGACTCTTACAAAAGTTTGTTGAAGATGGTTCTATAGACATCAGATGTCTGTAAGAATTCTAATATGGAAATTTGTGCAGGGGTTTTATCTAATTGATCTGCTAGACTATAAGGCCTTTGAATTATGGATTGAACTATTTTAGTCTTTATTGGGATAATATTCAGCTTTGGAACCATTAGCATAATGTTTTCATTAGGTTTTATGGAACAAGTGGGTGAAGGGCCCTAGATGGTAACTTGCAAGCATATAGTTGTGACTGCACAACCTAGAGGTGGCAAGGAGTTATTATAATTAGAAGAAGAAGGAAAAGGGCCTTGGATGGTGACTCATAAGAGACTAACTACATTGATACAACTTTGGGTCAATGAGGAGACTTTATAATTAGAAGAAAGGTGCTATTGTTCAGAATTAGTAACCTATATAAACATAGTTACAACATGATTATGTGAACTCGACATGGTATTACTAAGGGGAGAAGGTGTTGACCCTATAATGATGGGTTTCATGTTGCGAGGAACATGATATTGGCCATGTGGTTTTATATTAGTATTGGTAATATGGGAAACAAAATTGCATCCCACATTATTATTATAGTTATAATGTACGTTATTGTAAGGCACAGTGTTAGTATGGGCATTATGATCTTGATTATGCTCATTATGAATTTGATCTTGTTGTTGGTTTTGATTTTGCCTCTATCCTTAATTGTGACCATTTTGATTATTTATTCATGGTGGTGGATCATGTCAAGGAAAGGGGTCTTTGTAGATTACTATATCCTAATTTGTGTCCTAATTAAGGGTCAACTTAATTTCTAGTTCACCACTTTCAATAAAGTCCTCAATAATATGTCGTAATTGAATGAAATGATATGCACCATGACTAGAAACATGATGAAAGTTACACCTTCATTGTTTTTCACCAATCTGGTTTTGGTTGATCTTGATGAAATGGCCTTGATACGGGCCATAAAATTAAATTAGCTACAATGAGATTTTATAATACTATTTCAACCAATTCTCCTAACTTTCTAAAGACTCTAAAATTGTTATGAAATGTCCTTCATAGAGGTTGTCTTTGCAAAGTAGGAAGTGGATTTTGGGAAGTCAATTATACATTTTGAGGAGGCATAGCCTATACCATTTGTAAATGTCTTATTTCAGTCACCCCATTTCTAACCATGTCTTATTTCAATCACCCCATTTTCAAAAATATTAACAAGGCCCTTAATAATAAGAGCCTTCTCAATCTATACTCCTTTATTCATAATTTATTCAAATGAGTTAGCAAAAGCTAACCATATATTATGCGTAACTTTAGGATGCAATTTCTATGCAAAGATATCAACCAACTATTTTTTTGGTAAGCTATGTTGAAAGTGGCTTGTCAACGCTCTCCACCTTTATAGATATGTGGCAAAAATTTCACCATCACACTGCTTGGATTTGTATAAGTCAATAATGGTTAATTCATGTTCTATGTTATATAAGAAATGGTTAACTAACTTTCTTGATAAGTCATTCCCATCTACAACTGATCCCTTGGGTAGTTTAAGTAGCCAATCAAGAGCTTATCCCACTAAACTCCACAGAAATAGTCATAGAAAGTACTTGCTACTATAAGTAACCTCTTGACATAAGATAGATAATACCTGTATGTGATAACGTGGATCTCTTTTTCCTTTGTACTTGTCAAATTTGGGTGCCTCAAAATGAGGTGGAAAGGGTTTTTGGAGAATAGATAAATCAAATAGATATGGACATATCTCATCAAATTTGTACTTTTTGACTCTATTATTCATCTCCAATCTTTGAACAATTTCCTTCTCATAATTCCATTCTTGCATGTTTGGTTCATTTCTGGATTGAATAATATATTTTTGGGGTGGAATGTGCCCCTAGTTTTGTTGTTTTTGAGGTGGAATGTGCCCCTAGTGTTGTTGCTATTGGGGTGGAATGTGCCCCTGGTTTTATGTGGATCTATAGGGAGTGTATACCTTTTGATCCATGACTTGGTTCTGATTTGCTCCTTGAGTTGAGAACATAAGCTATTGATTCTTGTATTATAAAACATTCCCTAAATTTATTTATTTCATACTATATTGATTTTGGAATTTTCTAAGTTTATTTACCAATTTTTGTGTTGGTTGAAAAGAACTAGCCAAATAGTCTTAAGGGATTTCCTCAATTCAAACTGAATGTTTTGGTTTTTGAGTTTGTAAAGTAACAAGAGGTTCTTGATGATTGAAGAATGAATGTTCCATGTAAAATGGAACACTATGTAAGGTCTCTTATGACTTTAACTGTTCATTTAGACTACCTTGATCAATTATGGTAATGTCCTCATCTAATATTTGTTGTGTATTTTAAACCACATTTCCTTATTATTTCAAAGTATCATTATGAATTGAAGTGGTAACTAAGGATTCAGTTAAGTCTACAAAAATTTGATCTGCATATCATTGACTTATTATCTTGATCTTAGTTAGAAGATCTAGATTTGTGGGTTTTGACTCTATTTGTATTTCTTTTCCTTTGTTAGAGGAAGAAGGTATGTCTATTCATGCAAAAGATTTCTCTTGTCATTGTTGTTCTCCTTCTCTAATTAAGGTATGCAATTGTTCTATAGGAAAGTTAGAAGGTAGTATAACACCTAATTCTATCAATATAATAAGGGATTCATCTTGATCTTCTTGGGGTTGATATTCATTGTAATCATCATCGGATCCTACTATTGTGGGGATATCATCAAAAACAATGGGGTTATCTTGACCATCATAACATTTCTCATATTCATAACTAAGTCCATAAGAGGCCCCACTATGAGTGAACCTTTGATTCATGTCTAAAATAGCTATTATATGTGTTTGACTAACTTTAGACCAATGCTTGGCAACCAAACAAAGTATGCTTTGACTCTATTTTAAACAAGTAACCAAGGTACCAATGAGACTATAAGGGAGGGTGGTTTGGAACCATACACAAGTAGAAGATTTGGTTCATGATTTTACTCAACCTTTGGTAAAGTTAAATCATATATATTGGAAGAGGGTAAGGTAACTCAAATACCCAAGGTGAAAACTAGTACACCAAAGCCTTGATCTTTGTGATACACCCGTACTATAAAAGATAGTTTTAACTTTGACAAGTTGACCCTATAAGTTTAGAGGAAAGCTCTTTGGATTATAAAGAAGACAAAATGGACTAAGAAACTCAAGATGTAAAAAAATATGTGAATCACTAAGTATAAATTTAGGACCAAATAGGTATCTTAATGTCACCATATGGTCCTAGTAGGATAAAAATATGTTCTAGGACTCAAAGCACGAGAAATACACAAGATGAATTGAGTTCACTAAGATGATAATTTGATTTTGAGTCTAATAAATGACCTTCAATCGAAATGGAAAATTGAACCCATGTTAGAACAAGCTTAGTACACAAATGGTGAACCCACTTTGACACACCAACCCTTAAAATGCAAAAGGGTTCAATTTAAAATATGGATTATAAATGAAAGATTTAAAAAAATTGGGTAAAATATCTAGACTTAATTGGGCAACATGACTATGCCAAAGTGGATGACATGACACAAATATTTTGATAACCAATTTGAACAAGGAAAAGATGAATTTTCCAATTGGATAGCATAACGCCTCCCTTGCTCAAGAAAATTGAGGACAATATGTTTTGGTTATGTTCATTGAGTTAATAAGAATTTTTAGACACAAATCAAGACCAAGTAAGCTAATGACAAAAAGCAAATGTCTTATGTCTAAAGTAACAAGGTATGGTAAAGTGGGGTCTATTAAACTAGCAAGTTTTTGATCATTTAGGGGAATCAATTACACAATGAATTTCATGTCAAATGATGCAAAAGACAAGCACAAAAATTGGGTAACCAGGGCGTTGGCTAGTTGTAAATAGGTCTAGTCCTTTTTACAACCACTACATCCTACTATTCGTTCAATGTAGTGTGATGTCCAAATGTATATACATCCCATGTTCAATTATAATTAGGAGCCAAATGAAGTCAATGCTAGAAGGTGAAACCCTAGGTCAAAGCTTCCCTAAAGAACTCATAGGAGGTAATGACATCCCCCTTGCAAGCCAACTATGCATAAAAATAAAGAAAGCATAAAATAGAAAGACTTTAGGGTCATTGTCAAGATCACCCAAACTTTAATGAGTTTTTGGGGAGTGCTTTAGATGACATTATTTCTAAGCCTTGGACTAGGATTTTTGCAATAGGATTGGCACTCTTGATTTCAAGGGTTCCCTAAATGGGACAAATAAGAGGATACATGCGTCATCCTTCTTTTTCCAAACAAAATCTAACCTAAACAACTAAGTATATACAAAAAGCTTAGAAAAGTGAGTTAATTTTAAAGCCCAAATTCAAAATATAAGGTGGTGTTCTTTTGACCCCTTGGTCTTAATTTTAACTTTGAAAATATTTACCATAATCATCTAATTTTTATTGTTAAACATGAGAACAAGGTTCCTAGTCTATTTTAATCCTTAAAAAAAAAGGTGTAAAAGGCATGTTTTAACAAATTTCAAGCTTGGTCCTACAACAAAAATGCTAGTATGCCCTTCAGCCTTGAAGCTAAATTAGTTTGAAATAATGAACTTGGAAAAAAGAGATTTTAGGTTTTCTTACTTAATATAATCCTACTACTACATAGAATAATCCCACTACTTATAGGACAATACCATGAATGTAAGAGTTGTGGTATTGTAACCTAATTATAGGTGGTTTCACAATACCGTGACTCAGTTTTAAAATATCAATACTTAATAAGTCATAGTATTATCAATAACCACTAATGGTTAGACAATATCAGGACTCAGTTAAACAACCCCACTAATAGCAAAAAAATCCTACTACTTAGTCAGTAGGGGTATTATCGAACCTGTATGAAAACATAGTTAGTTCAAAAACAAAAATGGCTAAGCAAAATTATATTAGTCTAATTAACAATACCGTTACTTATAGGATAATATTACTACTTGTAGGACAATACCATGACTATGTTTGGACAAAATTGTGACTTACAAAAAAACATGTTTTACTTAATTTTTTCACTTTTATAAGCCTCCCAATCCAAGATTCTATAATAAAAATATTAGTGAGTTGCTTGAGTGAGATTTGTGACCATTTTTGTGAGGCTAGGAGTGTCCCACCGAACATGCCAAGATGTAGAGAGGATTAAAAATCAAGTTAGTCAAACATTAGTCCATAAATCATGAAAAATGCATAAAGAAATAACTAATTAAGCTTATATATTCTTATGAGAATTACAAAGGCTAATAAGAAACAAATGAAATTAAGAAACATCATATTACCTTCTTGAATGGATTTACCATACCCATGTGGCTCGAAATCCTGTTCTCCCTTGATCAGGCATCCTTGTCTTTGTCAAAAAAGGTGGCAAACCCCTCCAATGTCTCAATAACACTCCATAAAATCTAGGCTTATGATTCCAAATCACTAAACTAGCCTATCAATGAATCTTGTAACTAATTTTAATGGTCTATTGAAAATTAATTGTAGAGACAATTATGCATAATAACCTTGCATAAATCAAGCTTAAAATTCATGTCCATAGCCTCTCTGTTTATAGATTTTTCAAATTGGTCATGATCAACCATGACCATCCATCTCAAAATTAAGATATGTGGTGATGGATAATCCTAATATTTAGAATTAAACTCATAAATATCCTCAAGATAAATAATCATTAAATAGGCATGGGAGGCATTAATTTGGAATGGGTAACCCATAATCTTGATATTTTATGCACTTATAACTTGATGGATGCCACCCCATAGATGCTTTCACTAGGTGATGTAGATATTCAGAATCAATTTTCAATAATGAGACATTAAAAAAGATCTATGAAATTATTACTTAATCTCTTAAATTAGTTTAATTATCATAATTTTAATCAAGTTTAGTGTAATTCTTTAGAAATTAGGGCACAATTAATTAAAATGGTCATAAAGTCATAGTACTGGGTCATAATTTGACTAGAGAGGAAATGGAAGGTGATGTTAGATGCATTGGAGATGTATTCCAATTTAGTATGTTGTCAAAACCAAATAATAAAGGTACGTGACGTGTACTAATTAATTAGAAGAAAAGAGTGATCTAGAGCACTAAATGGTGAAATTGCCATTTTGACTCGAAATGATTTGATCAAACTTAGCTAGCCCATAAAATGCATTACCCTATTTAGGGATACATTGACCTAAATTGGCACTTGTAAGTGACATGTTTAAACCATTTAGGGTGTTTTATGGATTTTGCCCTAAAATGTGCATTTGAGTGCAATTTGAGTAAGATTGACAATTTCAACACAAATGGTGTTAGGAATTGGATGTCTACACTACTATTTTTCAAATGGTAGACATGTCAATAGTGAAACCTAAAGGATTTTTGAATATTTAGTCATCCCCATGGATTCTTAAGAGTTACAAATAGATTTTTATATATTAAAACCTAAGTGCAGCTTAGATGGATACCTTCTTAGCCTAGGAAGATCATGGCTTCTATAACTCATGCATTCATTAGTTTCATGTCAA
>JARHVA010009437.1:285000-302500 GCA_037957365.1 Torreya grandis | reverse complement strand
TAATGGGGCATTAATGAGACTTGGTAAACCATAATTTTAATATTTATTTCATTTATGTCTTATGGATGCCACCCAAAAAATGACCTCACTTGATGATAAAGTTAATAGGAATAAATTTCCAATAAATAAATATTCAATAACTTCCATGGAATTCTTACTTAAGCTAATAATTTGGTATAATTTTCCTAAATAATATTAATCACAATTTATGCAATTATTTGGAAATTGGTTGCACTTTATTAATCAATCAATAGTCAAAAAGTCTTATAATTGGGTTATAATTTGATTGGAGAATAATTAGAAGGCATCGTTAGTTACGTATAAACCATCATCCCATTTAGGATTTTGTCGACACAAAATAACACATGCACATGTTTTGTTCTTCTGAATTAGAATAAAAGAGTGATCTACAACACTAAAATGTATTTTCATCATTTTGACTTGAAATGATTTAATTAAAGTTAATAATCACATAAAATGCATTACCCCATTTAGAGATACATTAGCCTAAATTGACACTTGTATACAAAAAGATCAAAACATTTAGTGTGTTTAAGTGATTTTGGCCCAATTTGTGTATTTTCACAAATTTTGGGTAAGGTTGACAATTTCAACATAATGGTGTTAGGAATTGGATGTCTAAATTTCCCCCTATTTGAGAAGTTGTATCAAGACATTCAAGTGAAGAAATGTCTTTTCAATGAAAAGAGTTGTTAAGAAAAAATTGGAAATGACCCATGATTCCCCCTCAAGAGGACATATTAGGAATGAAATAGAAGGATGGATTCTCGAAAAGAGAGAGAAAATGAGATTAAACCATGGATGAGATTAAATCTGTATTGAGATCATTCTTGCATTCCTTGATTCCATAAATTATTAAAATATAATTAGAATAAAATGGGCCCCAAGGATGGGGGGAATGTGAAGGATATAATCTAAAAATAGAAGCAACACACTTTGAACATAACCAAATATAGAGTGTAAGCTATACACTTCAGAATTAATCAATCCCAAGACAAGTTACATGGTAAAATATTGCTAAAACAAGGGCAAAAGTCCATAGAGATTAGAATTAGAAGATCTAGGTGAAAAATGTCTCCAAAAATAGAAGAAATAATAATGTACTGTTATAGATCAAATTTGGTCATGAGATAAATAATTTTTCCCTACTAGGGTTGATTTTGATCATTGATAAAGAATGGTTTACCCTTGTAGGGTTGATTTGATTTAATAGTTGGTACAAATGTTGGTGCCCCTATAGGGAAAATTGGCAAGCAATAACTCAAGGACATAACCAATTACATAGGATTAAAGAGGATCAGGCATACATATAAATAAGATGGTGTAATTGCTATAAAAGCCACAAGAAACCATGCATACAATAATGCACAAATTGATGAAAGAGATGAAAAAAGGAATGAAGATGGACTATCATACCTGAGATACATCATGTATCCAAGTATTTCCTACATAGTCCAAATAGACCTCAAGCCAATTTATTTCACCCAAAAGTGACACAAAATTGAATGAGGGATGAATAAACAATGACCAAAATTTGATTAGACTCATGAGATATGGTAGGAGATGTACATATTGCATAGATTCAGGAGTAGCATAAGCCATAGGTACCTAGTTTTATTGGTGTTCTTGAGAGTTTTTTATTTGAGATGCATCGACATTAATACTTGAGTCTAAATCACAAAGTTCTTTCTATAGAAAAATGAAATTGTGCATCATAAGTATGAGGAAATTATAATCATTAGATTTTAATTGCACTGATTTGGAATAAATATGGATACCTATAACTAAGTATAATGGTAAAAATGACCACGGTAAGTGTTATAACTATTTACATTTAGATAAAAAATCAAAGACAAATAAAAAAAACATAAATGAACCAACCTTATCATCAAGATATGAGTAATCAAGAGTCAAATATGAATAAGAATGTATAAAAACAAATCAAGAGAAACTTAATAACATGAGATCAAGATTTGAATGATCAAGATCCATGTGGACCATCAAGATGTATATTAAAAACAAAATAGAAGAACAAGATAAAAGAGTAACACAAAAGACCAAGCAACACATAGAAAATAAAATAAACACACATACAAAATAATTTTTTTTGAGTTTTGGGTAATTTTGGAAATTTCTAAGTATCTCAATTCAATTAAGGATTAAGAGATATAAAATGGTCTACTTCACAAAGTAGTGATGGAAATATTAAAAGTGATCATGAAATGGCTAGAGCATGCCAATGTAAAATGCTTGCAAGATGATGAGAGTGTATGAAAATGGAGGAATGAGTTGACCTCAATAGGAATCAATCACAACCTATATAATCCCGTTAGGACCTCAAGTCATAGTAATTCTACCAACACAAAAGGAAATAAAAAACCAATTAGGTTATAACAAGTTCACAAATAAAGGTAAAAAACAAGGTAGATGATAATAATAATGACCAAGTGATGTGGTAACAACATCATAATACTATTTTCCCCAAAGGTGGTCATAATCAGGGGTACCAGATACAATATTGATTTTCCCATAGGAGGTTATAATTAGTGATACCAGATAAGATTATAAATGAAAGATAACTTGCCAGATCAAATGTCACATTACTTCCATAGACTATCATTCAACATGACATTCTAAAACTATTAAAACTAGATCAAAATCCTCTCATGAAAATTATAGGAAGAACTAAAGGAACCAAGATCAAAACATGATAAGTAGGATAGCTAAAAACAAGCTCTGGTTAATAGTGAAGACATGGTATAATAAAGGGGTATAAGGAAAATGAACAAAAGACAATTGGATATAGTGGCAACAAAGTTGCCCCCAAGTAATGAAGCCTTAATTTTCTCATAAAATGATAAGAACATGGGATTTACACATAAAATGGTTAGAGCATTCAAACTTTAAAAAAATGATCACAAAATAGAAAGAGTGAGGGTTTAGGTTTCTATAAAAATGGTTAGAGCATGGGCATAGGTTTCTCACAAAATGGAAAGAGCATTCAAACTTAAAAAATTACTCACAAAATGGAAAGAGTGTGGAGAAGGTGACTGCATTGACCTTAATAGAAATTGAGTGCTACCTACATAGTCCTGAGGGACCTCAAGTCAATATAGTTCAAACATCTTGAGACAAATGGGAGATAATGATATAAAATGCCTAGAATAAAATGGTCTATAGGGTTACCCCCAAGAGACAAGGCAAGGAAATTTAAAAATGGTGAATGGAAAATGGTTTTACTGCTCCTACTAAAATGGAGATGCTCATCTTAATCAACATATGAGGTAACCAAAATAATCAATTAAGCAAATTACTAATGAGGCCCTCATCTAAATATATGTTTGTGTTGATGTGGAGATGCATATCCTAGTAAACATATGAGATAATTATAATAATCAATCATAAAATTATTATCCAACACCCTTTTATAATAGCTTATTTTTTAAGACCCTGCTATAGATCTAGATCTCAATAATGTGTTCATGATCTTTGTTAGTTATTCATTCAGCTTACTTTCAATATCAAAACAAGATATCATTGTATTCTCTATAAAGGATTGCACTACTATGGATGATAAATAATGTTAGGCAAAAAAAAATTTGTATAAGTGAGTAATGAAAATGTGGATGCTAATGGAGTGTATAATGGTTGGGAAATAAATGAAGATCAAGACATTCAGGCATACACAATGTTATTGCTTATATATTCGACATAATTTTGGTTATGGTAGGGTTAAAGTCCTCTAAATATTCTCTTAATTAGATCACCATATTTTCTATTGATTAATCTTGACAATAGTTACCATCTGATTATGCTATATATTGGAAGCTATATTAATTTGTTCTTTGATAACGTCTTCATCAAGCAGTGAAGAAATTTTGTGCTCAGTTGTTGGTGCCTTGATGAGGTTTTCACTATTGAATTTTTCTTGATTATCCCATAGTTACTCCAAGAAGGTTTCATAAAGATATGTTAACATTTAACTTTGATCATGTTCTAGCACCTTTGGAAAGGTTTCACTAAAATATTTTGAATTTGATCTTTGGTTATCCCCTAACACCTTTAAGAAGGTTTCACTAGGAAATTCTTCTTCTTCTACATGAATTTGGTCTTAGGACCCTTGATATTATGTACCTGATATGTCACCATGGATGTATTTCAAGAAAGTATGATTCTATCAGTCTTAATCATTGCTGATGGGAGGTGTAATGTCAATATAATATATATTATGGGTGGGGGTAATGGGATGATGAAAGGTATCACAATCATCATAAAAGATACCAGGATAAACTATGTTGATGATTAAATAATCATCCTCAAAAACCATATAAGGATCATAATTATATTCAAATTTATCCATAAGGAAATTATAACCGATGTTGTAATAACCAAGACTATAGTTTGATTCTAAAGTTGAGTCTAAATCAAGGGGATATAAATCCAATGGTGAAGCTGATAGTGATTTTAATTTTGATAGTAAATATGATGTTAATTTAGAAAAGGAACATGACTCTAATGTTGTTTTTTCATCTAATGTGGATGTTTCTATAATAATGTTTTGTTGAATTCTTGGTATCGAACAAGTGATGGCCTATGATGGGCTCTATAAAAATTGATTCATATAGGAAGGGTTTAACATAGACTGGCTCGTCTAAGTTAATCCCCTCAAAAAGAGGGAACCAATCATGAAATGACTTGACATAATCTTGTCTGTCAAAAGGAGACTCCTCAACGAGTGGAAATATATCAAGAGATAACTCTGTAAAGACTATCTTGTCAAGGAGATGAGGCTCTTTAAAATTAGGTAACACATAAATAGGTGATTCATCATAGGTTGACTCATCAAAAATTGGAATTTCAAAAATAACATCATGGTTTTGGTTAACAATTAGTTGAAAAATATCAAATTTGAACAAATTTTAGTCAAAATAAGATGGCTCTCAAAGAGGTGATAATTGTTTTTTAGGATTGAAGATTGGCATGAAATTTATAAAGTGGGGAATAATTGACTTAGGGTAATCAACGGCTTATGATTAAATAATGAGATATCTAAAAATTATACTATCAAATAAGGGATCAACAATAAATGGTTCATAAAAATGATTCTCTTCAATAATAGGTTTAATAAATATAGGTAATGAGCCTGAAATTGCAATGATTGGATGTTGGATTGTTTGGTTGCTTGTGCAAACCAAAGGAGGAATTATTAAAATGGTAACATTTATGCATTGTGGAGCTTTATTTCTCACACAAGTTGAAGGATGATAGCCTAAAATGGTAAACTTCACGTGTTGTTGACCTTGATCTCTCACACAATCCAATGGAGGATAACTTGTAATGGTAACCTTCAAGTATAATACATAAATCTAAGGAATATATCCTAAAATGGTAACTATTAAGTGTGATGTACAAATCAAAGAGGAGTGATGGGGATGACACAAAAAAATTGGTATGGATTGGATCGGTATTCAACAAATAGTCTCAAATAAGGTGACATCCTCAAACAAGACAAAGTGCTCATGTCTACCATAACAATGATCTACCTCATACTTAGGACTGTAAGAGACCCTAATGCAAGTATACCTTGTGTCATGTTTAGAATATTTTTCTCTAAGTTTGATTAAGATTTTTAAAATGTTTTACAAATGTTTAAATAAAGTATATGTTTTGATATTTTTTAAACAAGTGAGAAGGCAAAAAAGAGAATATAATAAAAATGATGTGGTATAGTACTACACAATTCAAAGAATGTGTTCATGAATATACTCAACCTTGGGTAGTGTTGAATTCAAATGAATTAGAAGAGGGTATGATAACTCAAAGACTTATGTGCAAATTAGTATACCAATCATAGGTTTAGAGATATGTCAATAATAAAAAATGTAGTTCAAATTTGATGAGTTTCTAATAGGAAACTAGAAGAAATCCATTTGGATTAGGAAGGTGACAATGAAAACTAAGAAACTCAAGATGCAAAAACATTCAAGAATTCGTAAATATAAAAATAGAACCAAATGGGCAACACAACACCACTACATGGTAATAATATGTAGAATAAAATGTATTTTATAACTTAGAGTGTGAGAGATACACTTGATGACATAAGTTCACAATGATCAAATGATGATGAGTCTATAAACGACCTTCAATCCAAATGGGAAATTGAACCCAAGTTAACTCAAGTGCAAATGGAAAATTTGATTAACACATTTGATTCATAACTTATTAAGGTGCCATTCCAAATTGGAATTATCAATGAAGGACTTAAAATTTTTGGAAAGTGGTTAGACTCAAATGGGGAGCATAACTACACTAATTAGATGATGCAAACACAATGTTTAAGATAAGATTTGTACAAGGAAAATATGATTTGGATTTGACTTGTGTAATGCCTCCTTGTTCAAGAAATGGTTGACAATTTATTTTGTTATGATGTGTTGTTTACAAACAAGTTTTGACTCAAATAAATGACTAAAATGACTAAACTCAACTAAGTAAATCATCCTAAAACATAAACTGACAAGGTTGTTGTGTATTTCTGATATCTATCATTATACATGCTCTTAGAAGGAATTTAATTGTTAATCTAAAAATAAAAATACATGAGTTGGTAGGGTATTTTACAACCCCTTCTCCCAAGAGACTATATGATAACATGGACATTTAGGTTACTCACCCTGCATCAATAATACTCCACGATAAGTGGGGTTATCTAAAATTTACAATCTATGACTATATAGATGGTCCAAAACATGTCTAATACTAGAGATGCAACACACTAACTGAGTTCAAATAGATCAACTTACTATGCAAACATTTATTCCTTTGTATAGTGACTTCATCTATGTAATGCTTAGTGAAATCCCTTGGTTAAACATACTTCACTTGGGTTTTTGTTATTAAATGAGAGGTTAGAAAATAAACCCCTTGGCCCTCACAGTATGGGTACCCTAATTTATTTACCCCATGATGCCCATCCTAGCTCAACCAACTTGATCTGATACAAAATCTATCTCAATGTAAACACACCTCCTTTATACCTTGTTTATTGATTCACAAAACTAAACTTATGAAAGATAACTTATTTTTTTGATCTAACATCTTTTATTCATCTCATACATCTTAACACATCTATATAGACCTATTAAGATCATTCATCCATTGATAAAAGGCTTAAGACTCTTAGTTTCCCTGTAGGCTAGGTTATCTTCCTGCTAGCCCTTTTTATTTATTTATTGGCCATATATTACCATATTTAAGATTAAAAATGAATGTAAAGACACTTTATGATACCCATTAATATATTATATAACATACCTAAAACTCATATAGTCTTCCTTTGTATGAATTTGTACTTCCTTCTTTAGGCCTTGATCCAATTAACCCTCCATTTATGCAAAGCTCCTTATCCTAAACAAAATATGGAATTTCCTCATCAAAAAAAAAATAAAATACCCATTATGCTCTTACAGGTGAATCAATCACTTTTTGTCCCCCTCCTTTGGACAAAACCAATTTTCTCAGACCACACTACTCTCTTGGCTCTCTTTTCACCTAAAACTTGATTTCAATTGAATTTTTATACAATTTCCCATACCATACAGTTATGAAATCACCTCCAATATTTAATTAACTTCCCTAATGTAAATATTAAAAAAAATTATACATTTTCATTAGTGGAATCTCATTTTAGCAACCAAACCCTAGTTCTAATGTTTTATAAGCCTTGTACAGGGCTGAGAGCACAATAAATTCACTTGGGAAAATTTTAAGATGTTTTAAAGGGTCTAATTTATTTTATGAGGTCTGTCTAGACATCCTACATCCTTTCCATTCATCATCCAAGTCATACCAACCTTATAACCATTTAAAACAAAAAGATCTAATTATTTTCACTATGTTTTTGACAATCAACAGGGGTGTTAAGGGTTTCTTCTCAATTCCTGTCGTCAATAAACATTTAATGTGATCCAAAAACACACTAGTATATTTAAAAAACTATATTATTTCCCATACTGATGTTCTCATGTTAAAATATTTTCTCATCAATCAACTTATTTCCCAAAACATGTAAAAACCCTTACCTCTGTTTGTACCTTGTCACCTACAGGTGGAGGGTTGAATTTTTATTATATCAAGACATTTGTGGGATTCTAAATCTTAATTTCATTTAATTTATATTAATAGTCACCCTAAATACTTATTCCAATTCTTTTTCAAGTTCCATGCAATCATTTTCATGTTAATCCATTCAAATAATAGTGGACTGTGTATGTCTTGAATGCCCTGTCAATACCCTATTCATTGATTCTTACATCATTCAAGCAATCTCAAACAAAACATGCGTTCTGATTCATTTTCAAGGCAATGTCTAAAGGTCCCACTTACATGTCTTATGCCAATATATGTTCATATTCTCTTTATGCTCTAAAGAAGATACAAAGGCCTGTACATTTCCTTATCACTATCTAGACTAGAATTTCACAAATGAAATCATTAATTACATAGCATTAACATTATAATCAACATCATTATTTCTTAAACAAATAAGGAAACTTACAATTCATTACATGATCCAAGATCAATGAATTCCAAATCCTTATTGGACATCTTCATACTTCTTGTCCTTAGATCTAAATCTTCTCTCTCTCCTTCAACCTTACATTCTCCTAGTTGTCCTTCCTCTCCTCTCCTCTGTTACATCTCTCTATTTCTTTTTTTATTGAATGAGAGATCATGTAACTTATTACATAACACTTTTTTTAAATATACTCTTCGTTTCTCTTCTAAGCCCAACTTGGACTCTAAAACAAACAAGAAGATTTACAATCTAACCAACATGCTAGATAGAGAAAATTGTTTGAAATAATATCCTATGGTTGAAAGATTTTAACCATTTCCCTTAATTGATCAACAAGCCAAGATACTAGTCCAATGTGGGAGATATTTTATAACTACTTTTCATCTTTTTTACGTTTTTGCATTTTTCACAATTAAATTTACTCCTCTTAAAACAACATTTGGAAGGAAATACAAATGGTTGAATTTGAATTCAACTCCACACTAAAACATCATTTGAACTTTAAATGCTGGATGATCATAGCTTGACCATGTCATCCATGAAGCTATTGTCGATGATCCTACATCATACTTTCTGTATAGAAAGGATTTGAACCTTAGTTCAAATGTCTTTACTTCCTCCATGTCTTAGTCTTCACTTGTATGCCTAGATCCTAAGGTCTTGTTATCAATGCCAATGACGATGTTTGTGTTTGCCTTTGATAGTCTTTTCCTTTCATCTTACTTATCTTTCTCTTCTAGTATGTTCTTCTTCTCATCTCTTTTTAAACTTCCATGTCCCATCTCCATGCTTCAACTTCATACATGTGGCCCAAATCTTCTTGATCCTTTTGGTTCATGAGTTTGTCCATTGAGATATGGACTTAATTTATCTCCATGTCTTGAAAAACTACATTCAAAACATCAAAATCTACCTTATAAATTAAAAAATTGAGACCATGAAACCTCTTTTCTACCTTCACTCTCTTGTTCTCTATTTAAAACTACCTTTGTCACCTTAGTGTGTTCTTTTATTTCTTCACTCTAACCAATGGTGTACTCATCATGGTTTATTATTGTATATATATCTCTTGAATGACCAAAAAACTCTTCCAACATTCTTAATTCCTATTTTAGTGAGGTCTCATCTACCTCTTAATTCCATTCATCAAACTTGGGCTCATCATCCTTAAGGTTTTCTTGTCCTTTACTTGTCTTGTACCTCATTCCATCCTTTCTTATCTTGTCTTAACACAAATCAACTTCTTCATCAAAATACTTATCAAAGACAATTAAAGCACCCTTACCTTGTGTCTCCTTGCTCTTTTCAATCTTTTCTTGAAACCATCTTTTTTGTTCTTTGCCTTCAATGAGGTATTGCTTTGCTTCATACTCACCTCTTTCCTCCTCATCATCCATCCATTTAGAATTCTCTCTTTGCTGCATATTAGTCCTCATAGACATTTTTCATTCCTCCCTTTCCATAAAAATATCATTACATGATTCAAAAACATCATTATCCCATTCATTTCAAGCAATTGTCTTACCTTTCATTTCTTTGGCATAGCTCTCAAGCTTCTTGTCTTCATGGAATTCCCCTTCCACGTTCATCACCTCATTCTCATGCTCTTGGTTGCTTGTATCATCTTCCATCTTCATCCATGGATTCCTTTGTTCAATCTCCTCTTGACAACATCTTCACTCATTTCCTTCTTAAGTACCCATACTTGCTTCTTTGTCTTATCATTTGGCTTCTCAAGCCATTTAGGCATCCTATAAATATGATCTTGTGCTACAACTTCAAATTTAACTTTATTTGTCATCTCATCCACTTGCACACATACATTCACATGAGGAAAATCAATCTTATAAGGTAAACTTGCATGTTTTCTTACTTATTCCTTGGGTGTGTGCTTCATCATTCACTTAGGCACTATGTATCCATGATTGACTATTTTGTGTGAGGGCTCCATCTTCCTCTTACCTTTTCCAACTTGTACATTATAATCTTTATGTTCATAATAATAATCGAAATCAGGTCTTAGTACTTCATTTACCTCTTTCGTAGATTGATCTATGGAGAAATCTTTCTCTTCCTTTATGTTTCTTTGTTCTCTTCTCTCTTCTTGGTATTCCATGGTATCATGGAATTCATCTTCATATTCTATCTCTTCTCTTGCTTGTATAAGGTCCTCAATACCCTTATTATGCATTAACCAATGCATCTCTTTCTATTTATCAATAGTAGTAAACTCTTCCTTCTTTCTTGCACATTCACTTGTGTGATTGGTGTCTTCTCTTGTACCAATCTTCTCACTCTTCAAGGCCTTTATCTTGACCTTCACAAGGCTGTTCATACCTATAACTACCCATTCAAAGACAACATGAGATATAAAAATAAGACACCACAAGGTCCCTATGAGTGTTCTCTTTCCAACATTATCATCTTCTCAAGTTCTCTCACTAGAACTTCATTCTCTCTTTCTTTACTTCTCTTGTTCTCGATAATGAAAACCTTCTTCACCACCTATTTCTCATCTTGTTGCTCACTTGAAAACTTGCCCATACTCTTCAAGCCTCTATGGGCTTAACTTTTCTTGGAAATATTCTTTTACCTTATTCTCCTCTTCATTAGGAGATTAGTTGGCTACTTCAACCTCTTCCTCATTGGCCATACCCATGATTTCATATTAAATTTCATCCAAGAATCATATTTATCTACAAACTTAACTAAATCTCTCTTCAAACTAGAAATATCTTTATCAATTTCACTACTATTCATATTTCTCTTCTTTTTTATGATTGTTTTCTCCTTATTACTCTCATGTACTCTACTACTATTCATTCTTCTCAACAATATCTCCATCTCTAATATCTTCACACAAGTATTTTCCACCTTAGTCTCTTGATCCCTTCATATCCTCACCTAGGTCTTTTGGACCCTCATCTTTTGGTCATTTATATTATTCTCTTTTTTCCAAATATTGTAACAACTCATTAGGAATCATGATCATAAAAAAATTTCCAAAATTCTAAATATATTCAATCTATAATACCAAAATTTATGCCCATCCTAGCTCAACCAACTTGCTTTGATACAAAAACTGTTTTAATGTACACACACCTCCACTATACCTTGTTTATGGATTCACAAAACTTCATTTATCAAATAGAAATTATTTTCTTGATCTAACATTTCTAATGCATCTCATACATTTTGACACATCTATATTGACATATTAAGATTATTCATCTTTTGATAGAAGGCTTAATACTCTTAGTTTACCTGTAGGCTGGGTTATCTTCCTTATAGCCGTTTTTATCTATTTATTGGCCATATATCTCCATAGTTTATATTAAACATGAATTTAAATAAATTTTATGATACCCATTAATCTCTTATATAACATACCTGAAAATCATATAGGCATCCTTTGTATGGATTTGTACTTCCTTCTTTATTCCTTACTCTAATTAGCCCTCCTTTTATGCAAAGGTCCTTGTCCTAAACAAAATATGGAATTTAATCCTTAAAAAAAAAAAATTCAGATACCCATTATTCTCTTATAGGTGAATCAATCATTTTTTAGCCCCATCTTTTGGACAAAACCACTTTTCTCAGACCACCCTACTCTCTTGGCTCTCTTTTCACCTAAAACTTGACTTCAATTGACTTTTCTCATAATTCCCATACCATACAGGTATGAAATAACCTATAATATTTAATTAACTTCCCTAAGGGAAATATTATAAATTTTCAAAGATTTTAATTAGTGGAATCTCCTTTTAACAACCAAACCCTAGTTCTAGGGTTTTCTAAGGCCTCTATAGGGTCAAGAACATAATAAATTCACTTGGGATAATTTAAAGATGTAAAAAGGGTATAATTTGTTGTTTGATGTTTTTATATAGATCCTACATCATTTCTATTCATCATACAAGTCATACCAACCTTATAACCATTCTAAACAAGAAGATCTAATTGCTTTCACTATGTTTTTGACAGTCAGCAGGGGTGTTGAGGGTTTCTTCTCAATTCCTATGGTCAATAGAATTTCAAAGTGATCCAAAAACATAATATAATATTTTAAAAACTATATTATTTAATGTAATCATGTTTTCACATTAAAATATTTTCTCATCAATCGACTTATTTCCCAAAGCATGTAAAAACCCTTACCTCTGTTTGTACCCTATCACCTACAGGCTATGGGTTGAATTTTTGTGATCTAAAGACATTTGAGGGATTTTAAATCTCAATTTATTTTAATTTATATTCAAAATCACCTTAAATAATTATTCCAATTCTTATTCAAGTTCCATGTGATCATTTTCATGTTAATCCATTCAAAGAATAGTGGACTGTGTATGTTTTGAATGCCCTATCAATACCCTGTTCATTGATTCTTAAAACATTCAAGCAATCTAAAAAAAAAATGAGTTCTAATTTTTTCTCAAGGAAATATATAAATTTCCCACATACATGTATTATTCCAATATATTTTCATATTGTCCTTATGCTCTAAAGAAGATACATAGGCCTGTACATTTCCTTATCATTGTCTAGACCAAAATTCTACAAATGAAATCATTGTTTGCATAGAATTAACATTATAATCAACATCATTATTTCTTAAGAAAATAAGGATACTTAAAATTCACTACATTATCTAATATAAATTTATTCCAAAGCCTTATTAGACATCTTCATACTTCTTGTCCTCACATCCAAATCTTCTCTCTCCTTCAACCTTACATTCTCCTAGTTATCCTTCCTCTCTCTCTCTCTCTCTCTCTCTCTCTCTCTCTCTCTCTCTCTCTCTCTCTCTCTCTCTCTCTCTCTCTCTCTCTCTCTCTCTCTCTCTCTCTCTCTCTCTTTATTTTTTTCTTGAATGAGAGATCCTATAACTTATTACATATAAATCTTTTGAAGTAGACTCATCTTTTCTCTCCTACTCCCAATTTGGGCTCTAAAACAAACAAGAAGATTTACAATCTAACCAACATGCTAAACAAAGAAGATTATTTGAAATAATATCCTATGGTTGAAGTATTTCAACCATCTCCCTTAATTTATCAACAAGATAAGATTGGCTTCCAATGTGGGATATATTTTCTAACTAATTTTCACCTTTTTTAAATTTTTACATTTTTCATAATTAAATTTACTATTCCTCTTAAAATAACATTTGGAGGGAAATACAAATGGTTTTATTTGAATTCAACTCCACACTAAAACATCATTTGAACTTTACATGCTTGATGATTTTATATTGACCATGTCCTCCATGAAGCTATTGTAGATGCTCCTACATCACCACAGCATGGAGCAGGGTTGAAACAATGCTAGGAGATGAAGCCCCAAGTCAAAGATTCCCTAAATAACTTTAAAAGAGGTAATGACATCCCCTCCACATGACAACTTGAATGAAAATAAAATTATCTAAGTGAAAAGGCTTTATAGGTTGGTTTTAGATCACCTAAACCATGTGGATTTTTGGGAGAGCCTAAACAACTTTCTTTTCACGCCTTGGATAAAGGAAAAATCATAATGGAAAGGTTCTTTTAGTCACCCAAGCTAATTATAGGGGATGAGGGGAGAGCATACGTTCATGATTCTTTTTGTTCAAACAATCTAATAAGTAATAGATAATTTACATAGAAACAACACTTTCATAAATTGGAAATTTAAGTGATTGTTCATTTTATATGCTAAACTGAAATTTTTAGTGAAGTTCTTGTCCCCTTGGTCTTAAGTTGTAAAAACATTGAAAAATATTCACAAAATAATCAAATAAACCATCTAAGTTCCTTTTAAATATCAAAGGGAAGGTTAAATATATAAATGATGCTCAAATGATAACATTTCCATGTGAGTCCTACAAGTTAGAGGGTTTCCTTTATCTTTGAAGCACAATTTGTAATAAAACAAACAAGTTTGAAATTATTTCTCTTGGGTTCTTTATTTTTTACACACAGAGACTGACATAAATCAATAGTGACTGATACCAATTGAATCAAGACTGAGGCTGGTCATAAAAGTCACCATTTTCAATCTAAAATATTTGATAATGGTCAGTGGTGAACCCATAAGAACAAATATTTGGACCAAAAACTTGTTAGCATAATGTTAGAATAAAATCTATAAAAGAAAACTTATAGATTAGGTAATAATATTCTAACTAGAGACTTATAAATCAAATTTGATAACTACAATCTTGAATAAATCTCAAAAATGCAATTTATAGATGTATTTTTCTTTGTAACCTAACTAATGATAGTTAGCTTTGATTGATGATGATTACACAGAACCAATATCGATCATTGTGTAACTTGTGTATCAACAAAAAATGTTAAAAACATGATAAAACTATCATAAAAATTACTTTTTAAGGATTTTTAAAGACTTTTAATGCAATTTAATATTTCCAAAGTTCCATCCTTGCTTGATATGGATGCGCTATCCTATTAAGTGTGCCAAGATGTAGAGATTGATTACAAAGATGATTAGATCAAGCATTAGTCATGAACAACACAATAAATGCATAAGAACATAAAAATCTAGGCCAACATATTAAATAAGGTGTGAAAATGATAATTAATAACTCAATTGAAGAAATAAAAAATATATTACCTTCCCCAAAGCATCCCACCAACCATATGTGACTCAAAACATGGTTTTCCCCTTGATTTGATGATCAAGTATTCAACAATGGTGCAAATCAAAGATTTTCACCATATCAAGAACACCAAGTATAATCTAAGATCATGATATGAATATAAATACTATGCCTATCAAGTAAAGTTATCCTATTACAAATAAAGCATAATAATCAACACAAAGAAAGGTTGTGAAGAAAATCTTGCATTATAAGTTTACACAAATGAAGCTTAATCAAAGTGGTCTTGGCCTTGTTATTTATAGATTTTCAAAATTGATCAGGATCAACCATGACAATCCATCTCGAGATCAATATGTGTGGCCATGAATTGATCAAATTATGTAAATAGAATACATAAATAACCTCATAATGATTTGGGAGGAAAGGCCATTAAAGAGACATGAGAAGCCATAATATTGATATTTGTTACATTTATGGCTTATGGATGCTGCCCAAAAATGAACTCATTTGATGTTGTACTTAATAGGAATCAATTTCCAATAAATAAATAATCAATAACTTCCATGGAAGTCAGTCTTAAGCTCATAATTTGGTTTAATTTTCCTAAGTAAGATTAATTAAATTTTATGCAATTCTTTAGAAATCGGTTCCACTTCATTAATTAAGCATTAGTCATAAAGTCATATTACTATGTCATAATTTGAATATATAATAATTATAAGGCCTTGTTAATTGTGTAAAGACTATCATCTCATTTAGCATGTTGTTGATAGAAAATAACACATGCATGTGTTGTGTGCTTTCGAAATAGAAGAAAATAGTGATCTAGAGCACCAAAATGCATTTTCATCATTTTGACTCAAAATGATTTGATCAAAGCTAATACTCACATAGAATTCATTTCCCCATTTAGGGAAACATTATCCTAAATCGACACTTGTATATGACAAGATCTAACCATTTAGTGTATTTAAGTGATTTTGGCCCAATTTGTGCATTTTCACAAATTTTGAGTAAGGTTAACAATTTCAACACAATGGTGTTAGGAATTGGATGTATACAATGTGGAATTGATTTTATTGGCATGATAGATCCATAATTGAACAAAAAGTAGTATATATTAGTATGTACATATTAGATCATAAAATGGGTTGAAGTAAAAATATCAACATAATCATACGATGATAATGTTAAAAAATTCCTTTATGAAGAAATTTTCAAAAGGTATAGACCTCAAGAGAAATAATTACAGTTCATGATATGTAATTCACATCTGATTTGGTTATATCCATTGTTCTAAAATATTAATTTAGGCATATAAATTATACTCTAGATACCATTCATATTCTAATGCCTAAGTGGAGGTCACACATAAGGAAGTGGAGAACATTATTAAAAAAATATTAGTTTTAAATTATAGGGATTGGGAAACATGCCTTCAAGAGGTTGTATGGTATTACATAATTGCATGTAAAAACATCATAATATTTACACTATGTGTCATATTTTATGGCATTGAAATTTTGCTCCCTGTATAATTTGAACATAGACTCTATGGATGACACTAGAACTTGGATTTAATATTTATAAAACATAGAAGAAATGAATAATTCAAATCAAATACTTATATTAAATCCATAGGGGAGAATTATAACATACATAAATTATTTATCAATGGTGAGTCATGTGGCATGATCACGTTATCAAGACACAAGAGTTTCAACCTATGGATTAATCCCTTTTCTATGACTCTATGTATGTGGACCATAATGGAAAGTTACAAAATAGATGGCTTGGTCCTTAATAAATAGATAAATTATATTGAAATGGAGCAATCAAGATAAGAACAATTGATTTAATAAGATTGTCTCAACATTGAATGCACATACCAATATATACTCCTTTTTGTTTAATTTTGGATCTATCATGCCAATATTTCAATGAACTTGTTATCTCATAAAATGATTCCTACACATATATGAAGTTTTAAAAAACATTTAATGAACATGTTATCTCCTAAACTAATTCCTCAAATGACCATATTAAATAACTAAATGAGAATTACACTTCATTCCCCATTTCCTCATATAAGGGGTAAACATCATTCCACAACCTTGAACAACCAATTGGTCTTTTGTCTAGCCAAGGGATGACTATAAATTCTACCTAAAAAATTAGTCTTCTAGTAAGTCATAATTGGAAATTTTATCAAAAAAATAATAATGAAAAACTTAGAACATTGTTGATAGTCTTGGTTGGTAAACCAGTTTTTAAGCTAGAAAACAACTGAATAGAGA
>JARHVA010009437.1:237500-277500 GCA_037957365.1 Torreya grandis | reverse complement strand
ATGTAAGTGTCAAATTTGGTATATTCTATATTATATTTATGACATTATAGAAGTGACAAAAAGTATTACATATATCCAATAATTGCATGTAATAATTGATAATAATATATTTGATCATCATTCCAACATAGTATTTAATAACACAATCTATGAGTTGCAAGAGTCCTTTGTAGGTAATGGGATAAAGGAAACAAGTAGATATAAACTAGAATTGTAAGAATTTACAACTTCTCACAAGGCTTGGAAAAGAATCAAAATAAGGAGTTATAAGATGCTAAAATTAACAAGTATTTAAGATATAATGTCATATTAAAGTTAATTTTGTTGTATAGTTATTAGCATTAAACTCTAATTTTATTCATGATTCATAACAAGTTTTGATTTCACCTTTGTATGAATGAATAATAAGATGGAAACCATTAAGTTCTATAAAATGGAAGGAATGGTAATATTTATTTAATAGATAAATATACTTGAGGACATCTTTTTTTATTAAGGTTAAAGGGGGGATTTTAATGAACTAGGGTCCCAAGACCCTAGGAGAAGATGAAGTAAAAAAGATACAAAAGAAAAACCCATCCCATCAAATAAATAACAAAGAGAAAAAATAAAAATAGCTACAACACAACTTCAAAATAGCTCAAAATCTACCTAAGAACTAAATTACTTTAAACTCCTAGATACATCTTTGTAGCATGCCTTCATTTTGTTAAGATTCATATCTATTTGCATCAATAAATTTTCATAGTCTATATTGTGCTAGACACTACTCCTTTTGGCCCTTTTTTCCCTTACGGTTTCTAATATATCTAAGGTCAAAAAAATTTCTACGGTGAGTCCTAAAGTTTTACATGTTTTGAATACCTTCATTCATTTCAGCCTTATTGAAATGAACCAGGAAACTTATTTTATTTTGTAGATTCTTATTGGTGTGCTCAAGTAAATCCACTATGAAGCTCAATATATGAATCTATATGTTTTCCACTTTCTCTACTAAAGTTTTAGCAAATTATCATTCTCCTATAAAAGGACATTCATTTTATTCTTTAGGATCATCATTTCCCACATGAACCACCTTGTAAGAGCTTTTTGTAGGCCATGTTATTTAACCATTTTATCTATGTTTTCCTTTCCTTTAAGGGAGTCACTGAGATTATTAAAATCCTCATTTTTGTCCTTTTAAACTTGTGATAACTCCCCTTTCTCTATTGTAGCAATTTCCTTCTTCTCTTTATTTTACTTTAACCCTATCTGGGTATTACCCTACTCTCTAATCTTCTCACCCTCAATCTTAGTTTCATCCAAATCCATACTATCACTATCCACATCAAATACTTTATCCACCCCTCTCTTTACTTGCATAGCCTACAATCTTTTGTGCCCCTGATTCTCAATTTTTTGTTTGTTTTTTAAAATGGATTTAAAATCACCTCTAAGGTACTTTTTAATGTTTTCCCATTCATTGATGACCTCTTCTCCTTTTTTTCTATTTTCCTTATCAACAACATTTTTCTTACTACTAGAAGGACCTTTCAGACTCCCTAGATATTTAATCCAAACTTTATTTATCTCCCTTATATCCATCCGCCCTTATTTAGAATTTTATTATTGTTTATGATGTAATTCCAAAAATTATTTTGTTCATACCCTTAAAATATTTGAAAATAAGGTAGATAACCCCCTCATGTCTTGGGGAAGAATAGTTACCATTTTTGAATTTATGAATAGAGGTTTTCATGGATTTAAGAATAAAAAAGGCATACTAAAATCTATCCCATGTATAAAGTAATTGATAATTCTCAACATAAACCATCTCACCACATTATATCAACCCTCTAATGTAATATACTAAATAAGGTGAAAGGCTACATCAGTGTATGATTTGGGAAGGGATTCTTTGTAGAAGCCATTATGGAGTTGTTCCAATTACTCACCTTCTTCCAAAAAGCCTCTTTATTTGGATTGAATTATCTAGGGATGTAATAGCTCTTAGTCTCTTTAATAACAAGTCCCATCACATGAGAAATAATCTTCTCTATGATGTCGAGCATGAACCCATTGATAGTAATAGTTATTTACTCTCAAGCATTAGCAAACGTGATAGAAAGATGTTTATGAAAACTTTCAATTCTCTCCATGAAGCTCACAAAGCCCCCAACCTACAAGGCTTTCCAAACTCTATTTTTTTCCTCACGTTTTATTGGAGCTTGGCTTCATTCCTATTAGGTAGATCCATGGCATTCCTTTTATATACACAATAATCTAGACTTTAATTTTTTACATCTTAGAGACCACATTCCAACTAATTAGGGTTGTGTTCATGATACAAGTTATGAACATCTTCACGTTTATTTTCCATTTATAAAAAATTTTCCATAGAAATGATGAGTATGGTCTTAAGGGGCCTTAATCCCCAATTCCTAATAAATAACTTTATGTCCTCCCTAAGTATTAAGAAAATCACTAAAATGTTAAATGTTACTATAGTTATTTTACCTTCATTGGTAATTTTTAATATTAATTCCCTAGGGAGGTCCTCGTGTCCTAACCAAGTTTTGAAACCAACATTGTTGGATCCCCTATTTTCAAACCATTTTTCAATGCCATTACCTTCTCTATACATGTGTTGGATTTACACATACTAAAAGGAATTCAATGTCTCTGGCTTCATCAATGACATGCTTAATAGACCATCTTATGGATTTTTTGCCATTTAACCAATTTATAATGTTTAGGGAGTCACCCTCCACCAACGTATTTTAGACATTTGTTTGTTTTAGTCCAATGGTTAGTATTTATACCCATATATCCTAGATAAGCCATAAATAACTTCCCTTCAAGGTCTTTGATAATACCTCCACCCCCTACAATCATTAGATTCCCCTTTGATAATCTATCAAAATTTAGATTCATCCAAACATTGGGTGGAGTTTTCTACTTTGTTCTCTTTCTCATTTCATCCTTAGGATCAGGTTTCCCTAAGATAGAAGAGCCTATTCACTAATTTTGACTTGGGTTCTATTAAAAAAGATAAAGATCTTTTCTTTTTTTGATTTTAATAGATTTGTAGTTTTCCTTGATAAACATAAAAAATATTTCAAATATAACTTTGCTATTTCACTTATTATCTCTAAAGATTTTTTTGTTTCTTGCTCCCTATATCCTCCACAAAATATGTGGTAGGGATAGATTCCATAACTATTTGAGATGGGAAGTTTTGAAAGGACAACTCTAAGACATCCATACTTCTATGAGACAGCCAAGTTGTACCAATGAGATATTAAATTTTTCCATGAAGAAACTCCATAAGTTCTATGTAAACTGATTGTTTACAAGAAGGTGAAAGACTATTTCATTTTTTTCTTCACACAAGACACATCTATTAGTGATGATACATCCTATTTTGCTCAGTTTATCAATGTATAAAATCTTGTTTTTGATGGCAACCCAGATGTGAAGCAAATTTTTGGAGTGAGGAATTTGTTCCACACCCATTTCTAGCTAATCTCAGTCACCTATTCCTAATAAATGAGATCATAACCTACTTTGGCATTGTATTGTCCATCAAAATAATTCTTCCACACCAACTTATCTTCTATATCAACTTTAGGAATATGAATGGTGCATATAACATTGTTTAAATCATTTGAATTTAACTAATAATTTTGATTGGTACCATCAAAACTCTGGTCTATCCAATGTTTAAATCCCTCCCTTATTTTCCATAAATACACCAATTTTTATCCATATTTTTTCTTCAATTTCTCCTAAATGTATAGATCAATATCCCTATGGAGGGGAATCAACTCCATGCTCCACTTGTCCTTCCAAAAATTTATATTCCTATCATCATCTAATTTCCAATTGGAACCTTCAAGAATTACTTTGTTAATCTCAATTAGAGAATTACAAATATGTGATCCTCTAACAAGCTGCACTTCAATCAACATGTCAATCAAGTTTCTCCCTTCAAGAAATTTAAAGGATAAAATATTTACCTAGAGATAATTAGAAGTTACGAATTTCCAAATGAAAATGGAGATAAGATCTTTGTTAACCTTTTATAGATCTATGATGCCTAGACTACCATAAGCTTTGTTCTTGTAAACTTTATTCCACACTATCAAATGAAATTTACTTTTTTCATCAATCTAGGACTGGAGGAAGTTTATTTGAATCTTGACAATTTTTTCTTCTACTCCTTTGGGTAGTTTTAGTAAAGATAAAATATAGATCAGAGGATTTTTTAAGATGCTCTTAATCAAAACTACCTTCTAAGCCTGAGATAAAAGTTTACCTTTCCATCCTACAAGCCTCTTTTGGAATATTTCAACCAATGTGTTCCAAGCAGTCACTTGGATTTGATTGTTGATGAGTAGAATTCCTAGATAAGTAGAAGGAAGGTCATTAATTTGGTAGGCCAATAACACCACTATCTTATTTTGTCTACCCATCACATTATTGAAAAAATAAATCAGTCTCTTGTCAAAGTTGATCTTTTGATTGGAAACCTTTCCGTATATAACCATAATTATGTTTATATTCCTTCCTTCTTGTATTGAAGCTTTAGCCAATAAAATAGTGTCATCAACAAACTATTGATGTGTCATAGGGTCAGCCTGCCTGGCTGGTTTGAAACTTCTTAATTACTAATCTACCAACACCTTGGATATAAATTTTCTTAAAGAGTCAACCATAATGATGAAAAAGAATGGTGATAAAATATCTCCTTGCCTAAATCCTTTTACACTTCTAAAAAACCCTTGTGCCATACCATTAACTAAAATTAAAAACATGCAAGTGGAAATGCAAACATTGATGATCTTTTTTAATTTCTCATTGAAAACAAATTAGTTCATCACTCGATTGAGAAATTTCCAATCTACTATGTCATAAGGCTTGGCCATATCTAATTTTAGAATCATAGAATGTTTTTTTACTATTTTCCATAGAATGAATGATTTTATGAATCCAAATAATGTCATCTTAAATTTACCTTCCTAGAATGAAGCCTCCTTGCTGAGCTTGAATAATTTTTCCGATGATTATTTGCATCCTTAGCATAATGAGTTTAGTAATAATTTTATAGAAGGAATTAAATAGACTAATAGGTCAGAAGTCAAAAAGGTTCACTACCCCTTCTTTCTTAGGAATGAGGATAAGAAAAGTATGATGGAAAAGTATGTTAGGTGTGGTACTCACATAACAATTGTTTTTCTCTATTCTTGAGGTCAAATTCATATCCCTTATCCTCTACTTCTTCCTCTAGTCTAGAAATACCTACTTTTAAAGCCTTTTTTTATTCAAAGACATTTACGAAAACTTGCTTATTACACTATTTGAACTTAAGTTTGACTGTATTAAAATTTTCTACAAGATCAAACATGGTTGATCCTCTATCACTCTTTCTCCAATATTCTATCATTTTATCCTAAATATCTAGGTGTGTGAACCACATGTGCTCCATTTGGAAAGGATGATTGGATTCCTTGGCTTGTTGATTAGTGATATTTAATTCTAAAGGGGAGTGGTTTGAACCAATTTTTTCCATGGATTTGATAACATGGTCTTATCTTCATCTTATCTTCATGATCTAAGGTCAAAACATTCTTTGATAATACATTTAAAATTATGAAAAAATCATGAAATAAATAGTTGGTTTGAATAAAAACAACATATACTTTAATTGATTCTATTTAAATATTAAAAATAAAGTGAATTATGAAATTGTATTATCAAATGGATTTAAATATTAATTTTATGAAAATCAAAATGGACACCAAAAAAATAAAACTACATTTTTTAGGCCATTCTTCCCACCTTCTCTAATCTAAAAATATTCCTCTCTCTCTTTTAAAAATATCTGATACCAATATAAGTGGTCTCCATGAACATGAACTGTATCAAGAACTCTCAAGAGGTAAAACATCGAGTAATCAATGAAAGGATGTTTACAAAAACAATTGAAGATTTATTTTTTATTTTTTTAAACATTCATGCTTTCATATAATTATTATCATTTTAAAACTTCCAAAATATTTTATCTTTCTTTGTAAAATTTGTGCTCATTTATTAATAATGATTTTAACCCATACCTATAAATTATACATAAAGGGGTCCGGACTATTCTTAAATTCATTGTCTATAAGAACAAGGGTTATGAATGACTAGTCCCTAACTTTTTCTTGAAAACTATTTATGTTTGAATTTTCATATAAATTACCAATTTAAGCTAAGAAAAAAAATATATACCCAGGGATTAAGTATGATTAGTTAGAGTGAAAATATTATTGGTTTGGGTGAAATATATACTATACATGTTTTAACATAGACTGACATCATTTTTTAAGCTTTTGTGGTTTGTTAACTTGTTAAAAAATAAGTTAAAATAAACCTACTAATTTAAAACTCAAAAATGATGTAATATCAACATGAAATAAGGTAGATGAAATTATACATGTAATGGACTAAACATGGAAGTTATCATTATATTTAAAATAGATTTTGATAATAATTAGAATATAGATAAGCTACTCTAAAAAGTATTGGACACTCATTAACTAATGGGTATGTAGGCATCTGCATATGAATATTTTAGAATAGCTTTGTATTAGTTATACATAAATTTTATAAGTGTTTGTTCATATATTTGGCATCTTGTTATAAGTTAAAATTATTTTATGTGCTATTGTTTTTCATTCCTCATAAGCTCTAATTATCAAAATAATATAATTTGTATAATACATTAAAATTTTTATAATATTTTGTAAAATATATTATTTTATAAATATTTGTTCATATATTTGGCATCCTATTATAACTGAAAACTAGTTTATGTTCCACTATTTTTCATTCATCATAAACCCTAATCATCTCAAATCAATTTAAAAATGAAATTAGTTTTTCAAGGTTCTACTTTAATCATACCCCTTTTCTTAGATAAGTTTTAAATAAACACTATTATTATTATATGTGAATACATAGGAAAAATGACCTATTAATCATATCATTTTTTGTTTTATACCCTTTTATTTATTCTTTGATGTCATACATTATACCTCTATCAAAATAGGTTTGTTAACCACATTTAGATACACCCATATTTTTCCAATTATTTTTTTGTGTAGATTTGGTCAAGAAAACATCTCTTATAATATATAGGCACCACTTATTTGTTGAGACAATATTTTGACCAATTGCTATGGTATCAAGTTTGGGGTTATTTCTATAAGATAGACATAAATTAATAATAAACTTAAAAGTTCAATGAAAACACTTTTTTTTTTTTGCATTCTTACTTGTATAATATAAATTATACCATCACTTTAGCATTATTTCCATCAAATATAATAACATATATTCAAGGTTGAAAAATTGTTCCAACAAATATAGTAATTCTAATTCTTTAGAAGGTAATTATAGTTTAAAATTAGGAAAGATTCATTAGTAAGTAGACCACAATAAAATTGAGAAAAGTTATTTTAATTGACTATAGAATCATAAACCTATGCAACTAATTTATTTATTCTAACACAAGTGGTGGTTTTTTACTTTAAAATATTATTAATCCCCAACTGATTAACACCTATGGGTCCATAAGACACTGACATTTTTATAATAGTTAAACATAATTTTTAAAAAAATTCATGTAACCCTTGTACAATGGTAATAGAGGGCTGAGGGGTATCACTTTTAAAAAAATAAAATTAAATGTAAATTATTAACAACTATTACATTTTAATAGAAAATTATTCCTTTAAATCATTCTTTTTGATGTATTTTCAACTGTTATATTTCACCACCACCGTCATTTAAATCACTCATTCCTTGAACCACATAAAATATAAAAGATACTTCACTAAAAATATTAACTCCTTAAATAACAAATTTATGACATTTCACAATTACATTTTTTATACATGCCATTCACCTTACTTTCAACTACACAAGTTAAACACAAATCTTCCTTATCCACAAAATTATTATTATTGGAATTGTTCCTATTCCTTTGAGTTATAATAACCAAACAAAGTTGAAAATAACCATAGCATAATGCCAAATATTTCTTTTTGGGTTATCATGTGTTTTGAGGACCATTTCAATAATTATCTTATGGATCAGTGGGACCTCGACACTATTAGCATTTTAACAATTATATTATATATGAGTGGGACCTTGAATTTATTAATTAAGGTGTCATTATCTTCCCTTATTTTTAATAAACTCTAAAAGCCCATGCCATTGATACTTCTCTTAGGTAAGATGGTTTAATATTATTGATCCTTTGATTTTATGTCTTATAGTTTAGTCAATAAATATAAGTTTCGAATATTTAAGATAAGATATTTGTTTGAACAATATAATATTGTAATACATGTTATACTTTATTATAAATCTTCCATACATAATTTTATTACTAATATTTAAATTTTTGGGTTCATTTTAAACCTGAAGTTCAATTCTAGGAGGGTGTGGTTGATCTTGGTTTGATGATTTCAAATTATACATAAATTTTTTGTATACCATCATCTAATCCTTATAAAAACATAGCTTAGATTTTATAAATGAGTGATAACTATATACATATTTCTTATCCTTCCTAAAAAAACATAATCATCTCAAGTATTCTTTACAAGAACACTAAAAATTAAAATAATTATGATGGGTCTATCTTAGTCAAACACATATTTTTAGAAAAGTTAGAAATCAACACTCATGTAGTAAAATAATATATCTAGTGTATTATCAAAATCATGACCTTTATAACTGTGTATGATATGTAATCAAATTTTTAGGATTATATGCTCTTTTATTATTTCTTTGATTCAACTTTTGGTTTAATTATTATTTTCCTAACAATAACTTTTTTATTTTACACTTCAATAACTGACATAATAATAGAAATAAAAGTGTATTATTTTTGTGTGTTTATCCTAAATTATTTTGGGCTTATATATGTTTTCAATACATTCAAATTAATACATATTAGCGAGTAAGCTATTAAACAAGACACAAAAAGATAAAAAAATAGTTCAAATAGGTCAAGGAAGACACAAAAATGACTAATATCATTAGATTAATATGGTAGGTTCACCATGAAACCCTAAAATATTATTTTGATTATTATATAATATATGGGTTTTAAGAATTAAATAAAATTGTTGATATGTAGATTTTTAAAAAAAATTAATTGAATAGAGGCATTATAATATACCCAAGATGAACAAAAATTATTTTTTTTAAGGATAACTTATGGCAATGGAATTAAATATGGGTCCCAACACAAGCTAGTATAAACCAATTATGCATATGCAAATAGACACCCTAATACCATAGTAAATATCTAGTCATGTACCAAAATTGGGTGTCTACATAATGCCTAAATTTGATGTGTGTGTGTGTGTGTGTGTGTGTGTGTGTGTGTAAATATCAGTTTTAAACAAACAAGTGTCCTTAAAAGTCTTATTAGACTACATATTAACAAATTATAACCTCTATCAAAATTCATGTATTACATTACATACTTGAGGGGTGCCTACATCACAATTGCCTAGTTTTTTCTATGCTTTACAATAATGTATATTATTGTGACACATAATTACCTTTGGGATAATCATGCGCACACATTATTCATCCTATTTTATGATTTCAAATAGGTTAAATTATCCAATTGAGGATGTACTTAGACAACATAACCAACAAAACAAACATAAATAATAAATTGAATTTTAGTCTTATGAATTAAAAAAAGAAATAATAGTGTTGATTTATTTATTTATTTCAAATAATGAAAATATAACTTGCACACAATATAGTTTTATGATGATCATTACATAAATATGTATGTTTACAAAGAACTCAAATGAAATGGATTACAACCTTTCTATTCTAACCGATTTAAAATGATAACTCTATATTTGATCATAAAACCCTCTCAAGTGTAGGGGCATGTTTTTATAGGTATAATCACACCTAATTATATTAATACATTTAAAATAGCTATAAATACCACTAAAATCATTAAACATAAAATTATATCCCCAAGGACTCATAATACATTATTCTCATAACATTTCATAGTGTGGAATTCAATGAGAATTAAAAAAAACCATCTATGAATCAAGGAATTATAGGTGAAATGAATGCTAAATTCTATGGACTCCTTTGTGTAATAGTCATATATTACTTCATATTGAATTGTGCTCCACAAAATATAATCTATGGAAATTACTACCAAGTAGAAATAGTTCAAAATTTTGAATATGCTCAAGGTTTGAGGATAAACTTATTAAAAAAATACATAATGTGTCAATGATACTAAATAAGAAACAAAAATATGCACCTAAAATATTTGCAGATAAATGCTCTACAATTATAAAACCTCAACTCTCTTTCTCTATTTCAACTTTCTAAACATATGTATATCTAGATAAATACCTTAAAAACCAAATTGTGCAAATTTTTCAAGTCAAATAATTTGTACACAATAAAAGTAATACACAAAAAATCATGGAAAATGGATGTAAAAAACAACACAAAATAGCTCGTGCACAATCAAAGATTATCACACAACTATAAACTACTTATTTTATAAACTAAGTATTTTTTTGATGTAGGATTATTTATGAACTCATATTCTCTAACCCCATACAATTTATGTAATAAAATAAATGTTATATATGTTTATGTTCCTTGCATGAGCCTCCCAAGAGGTATATTATCCTTAACAATATATGTTGTGCTCATCAAATTCACATCTTCATCCTCTTGGTCTTTCCATTTAACTAAAATGTATGTGGACTCATTTTTTCACAATGTTTTGTTGACTCTTGTATAAATCACATTTTCCACCTATTCATGCTCGAGCTATCTTTTTCATTTTACATATACAATAAACTTATTTAAATTTTGCACTTGAAATCTCTTGACTATCATTTACATATTAAGGATATAGGTCTACCACATTCAATATGGGTCAAATATATATGCCTTTACGAAAATAAATATCATATGAATTAGATGTAAACTTTCACAAAAAATTTCATGTTCGATTTTTCTTAAATTTCAAATTTTCACATGTTGTGTTTGGAAATATCTCCTTTACTAAGAGCAGTAAAGATTGGTTTCCCACTTAGTACTCCAATTTTATTCTCTTTACATAAATGTCTTTTACATATTATGTAGTTCTTTTTTCCAATATTTTATGCACTTGATGATGTTGGTTACAAAATTTAATCAAAAAAATATTATGCTTTAGTTCTCTTCCTTATTTTATCTATGGTGCCATGAAATTTTGTGATTTACCATGAGCTACTTCCATAAACTATATGAAAAGGGGTCCTCCAAATGCTCCTATTAACTAAATTGTGACAAGAAAACATAACATGCATATGTCTATAGGAATAGATTCCCATATTCTTGGATTTACTCTAAGTAAAATCATAATAGATTACCAAAAAATATATTGACTACCTCTATTTGAACATCTATCTAAGGATGATAAGTTGAAGTAAACTATAGATAGGTAATTAACTTCTTCCATAATGTCCTCTATAAATATCTTAAAAACTTTAAATCTCTCTGAAAAATTATGTTATTTGGTAATCCTTACTATTCTATCATAAAAATTATCTTCTACCACCTTCTTCTATGATAGAAACACATGGTCCACCAAAGTATCAAATTAAATTCCTTGAGAAACTTGCTAAGCCATAAAATGTTTGTGATTTAAATGTAATACTAGGTGATGGCCATTCAAGGATAGTTTTTATCTTCTTTAGATCAATCTTAAATCCTTATTAGTAAATAGTAAAACTAAAATATATGAACATTTATTTCATAAAGTTGTATTTCTTTAAACCAACTAAAACCCTTTCGTCTCACAACCAATGAAACACTTTTCTCAGATGTACTAAGTATTCCTCCTTCATATTGCTAAAAATAAGAATGTCATCCAAACATATAATCATAAATTTATTGTGAAATAAGTATAGTACTTCATTAACGAGTCTCATAATTGTACTCATCATGTTAGTCAACCAAAATTCCATGACTGACCTCTCACGTAATCCTTATATCATTTTAAAGGTAGTATTCTACTCTTCACCTTCGCTTATGTACATTTCATGATATCAAATATTGGATTAATTATTATTTAAGTATAATGATCTAATAAAATAATCAATTAAATTATTCATATGCTATAAAATTAGTGTACATCACTCATTCTCTACCTTCATATAAAACTGAAATTTCTTAATGATGAACATAAAGCCTTCATTGTAATTATTTGTGGAAAATTATCTACCATTAAATGTTTTATATTTCATCTCATAAAAATCAACCATGATTTTCATACTTATTTCACCAAATTGGTTTAATAAATTTGAACATTTGAATTTATCTCTTAGATTTTAATTTAAAAATAAACATTTCAATGCTTGAAGATAATGAATTCATTTTCATTATATAATATTGTAACATAAGTTATATTTAATGTAAAATGTTCACTATGTAAAGTTATTATAAATGTTTACATTTCTCAGTCTCTCTTGACATGTTGACATTAATTTTTTGAAGGTGTGGTTGATCCTGTTCAGAGGATGTCAGATTCTATTAAAAATTTACATATACTTCCACTACTCTTCTTGTAAAAAACCTCTCTTAGATTATTATTTTTGAAAGGAAAGCTATCATAATTACTTATAATTCCTTAAAACTCCTAAATGACTAAAATCATTCTTTAAATGCCATAACAAGGTAGATTAGTTAGAAGAAGCTTACCTAAGTGAAACTATTATTCTTAGTCGAGTTGAAAATCAACGCTTGAACATTCAAAAAAGAAACCCATTGTATTATAAATATCATGGCCTTTATAATTATGTATGATAAGTAAGAAACCAATAAGGACTATATGTCCTCTCATTACTTCAATTCAAATTTTCATACAAGAGGTGTTTCTATAGAAATATAATTATTCTTATATACGTTAATAGATGACATAAAAATAGAACTCATATGGTCTTCTCATTGCATGCTTCCATTAAATGAATCAGCATGATCCTATGTTTATAGAATATTTTATTTTAGGTTAGGACCTTATTGGTGTGAAATTCAACAAATAAGGCACAATGAATCAAATAAATTGATAATGGAGTCGAGGGACAAACAAAAACATAGTGACTAGGATTGTTGGGTTGATCTTTATCATTACTAGGGTCATTAGGATGATTATGAAAAGTTGGCCATGAATTTATTAAAATGTCTTTTGAAGAATCTAGGAATGTGTAAGGGCATTTAATGACAATTTTTTTTTTACCTGTATGTTTTCAATAATTTTTAATTTAATGGAGGCATTATCATGGGCCCAAAGTCAAATAAAAAATTAAATTAAAATAGTCACATAAATCAATATAAGTCAACATTGAGCCCAACACAATGTAGAATGTGCTAATAAGACCTACTATGAAATCATGTACTCAAATTAACTATCTAAAAAAGTTCATGATTTGGTGTATTTGTGTGTGTGTATGAACATAATAACCTTAAGTAAAAAATTTGTGTGTGTGTGTGTGTGTGTGAGTGTGTGTGTGTGTGTGTGTGTGTGTGTGTGTGTGTGTGTGTGTGTGTGTGTGTGTGTGTGTGTGTGTGTGTGTGTGTGTGTGTGTGTGTGTGTGTGTGTGTGTGTGTGTGTGTGTGTGTGTGCGTGCGTGTGTGTGTGAGTGTGTGTGTGTGGGCCTGTGTGTGCTTGTGTGTGTGTGTGTGTGTGTGTGTGTGTGTGTGTGTGTGTGTGTGTGTGCGCACATTTGCATGCATGCGCGTGCACATGTGTTTGCACATGTGTGTGTGTGTGCACACACATGTGCATGTGTATGGATGTGTGTGTGTGTGTGTGTGTGTGTGTGTGTGTGTGTGTGTGTGTGTGTGTGTGTGTGTGTGTGTGTGTGTGTGTGTGTGTGTGTGTGTGTGTGTGTGTGTGTGTGTGTGTACACGTGTGCACATGTGTTTGTGCACATGTGTGTGTGTGCACGCATGTGCGTGTGCATGCATGTGTGTGTGGGCACATGCGTGTGTGTGTGTGTGTGTGTGTGTCTGTGAGAGAGAGAGAGAGAGAGAGAGAGAGAGAGAGAGAGAGAGAGAGAGAGAGAGAGAGAGAGAGAGAGAGAGAGAGAGAGAGAGAGTGCACGTGTGCGTGTGCGTGCATGCACGTGCATGTGCATGTGTGTGTGTGTGTGCGCGCGCGCATGCATGGGTGTGTGTGTATGTGTGTGCATGCAGGTGTGTGTGTGGGTAGGTGTGTGTGAGTGTGTGTGTGTGTGTGTGTGTGTGTGTGTGTGTGTGTGTGTGTGTGTGTGTGTGTGTGTGTGTGTGTGTGTGTGTGTGTGTGTGTGTGTGTGTGTGTGTGTGTGTGTGTGTGTGTGTGTGTGTGTGTGTGTGTGTGTGTGTGTGTGTGTGTGTGTGTGTGTGTGTGTTTGTGTGCACGTGTGTGTGTGTGTGTGTGTGTGTGTGTGTGTGTGCGCGTGTGTATATGTGTGTGTGTATGCACATGCGCATGCATGCATGTGTGGGTGGGTGAGCGGGTGTATGTGTGTGTGTGTGTGTGTGTGTGTGTGTGTGTGTGTGTGTGTGTGTGTGTGTGTGTGTGTGTGTGTGTGTGTGTGTGTGTGTGTGTGTGTGTGTGTGTGTGTGTGTTTGTGTGTGTGTTTGTGTGCACGTGTGTGTGTGTGTGTGTGTGTGTGTGTGTGTGCGCGTGTGTATATGTGTGTGTGTATGCACATGCGCATGCATGCATGTGTGGGTGGGTGAGCGGGTGTGTGTGTGTGTGTGTGTGTGTGTGTGTGTGTGTGTGTGTGTGTGTGTGTGTGTGTGTGTGTGTGTGTGTGTGTGTGTGTGTGTGTGTGTGTGTGTGTGTGTGTGTGTGTGTGTGTGTGAACATATTAATGTTAAGAAACTAATTTTACTTTGATGTCTTATTGAATAATATATGTAATAATTACCCCTCTCACATAGAGGATATATAACTTTGAATCCTTGAAGGGGAAGTATCTCACATTCATCTATTTTTTACTATCCTCTATAGTAATTTATATTCATACAAAAAATAGATTTCCTTTATGGGCATCACACCCCACACATTGCTTTTGAGATATCCATTGATTATATCTTAGGTTGTCAAGAGACTATAATATTTTTTATATAATAATTAATACTCTTCTCCATTTGTCATGTGCATCATACTTATTCAAGCTTCACTGATTATTTGTAGATCTAATTTCCCACTGGGGGAATCTTATCCATATCATCTTCACATATTATTGATATATCTATACTAACTCTTAGATCATCATAGTTGTTTATCTTCATCTATTCAAAGACTATAAAATCCATGTGTCTATACAAAAACTATACACACCCACATGTCTTATGATCTTGCATTTTTCTATATTTGAGGACATCACATTACCATAAATACATATTTTCAAATGGTTTTATCACATTTCATACATCACTTTCCATATTTTTTCATATTTGGACACCTTCTGACATTGGGATATGTCTCTTTCTCCTTTATTTCTCATCCTCACATGAGATTTCACATAAATATTTAAAGTATCATAACGATATCTATAATATATGGTTTCACATGTAGATATGACATGTTTAACCTACTACTCATAATGGCACAAATTATTTTCCTTTTCTTTCACAACCTCGTACTGCCTTGATTTACATCTTAGTATTGAGCACTACATGGTGATAATTTATTATGGCTACATACATATTTGTATAATGTTTTTTCAATAGTTAAAACAACTTTCACTCTATTAGATAGTAGCACATAGTGTGCATGAATCCATATTTTGAGATTAGTGACTTGCAAGAATAATTACTAGTCCCTCATATCAAAAAGGGTGTATGCATGTAAACATATTTACATAGTTATTTTAAAATATGGAATAAAAATGTATCAAAAGCAACAAGATATATGCTTCATTAATACATAAGTATACTTTAGATGTTAGAACATACTCTAAAACATATGTTACCAAAGTAATTTTATTTTCAGTTACATTTATCCAAGAGTGGTAGTATGGTTTGTAATTTAAGATGTGTGTTTGTTGTTATGCAAAATTTATCAAAATTTATTTTAATTACTATATTCACACTATTTTATAAGGACATTGAGTGTTTGTTCCCATTTTCATTTTATTGTAGATACACTAGATATGTAAGCATAAAAAGTGTGGGTGCACCCATAGTCTACAATATATAAATTTTATTCTTTCCTCCTTAGTGTAACTGTATGTATGTGCTTCAATTATTTTTGTATGTTAATTCACACATGAATCATGCCCATGTATATTGAAGAGTGGCATCATATAGAAACCCAATTTTTTTGGAAGGATTTTAATTTTTGAATTTTTACTTTCATTCGGTGCATAAGGATCATTAGTGCATGAAAACTTGTTATTGGTGATTTTACGTGTATCTTTTTGTCTCTTATTCCTTCTCTTTGTGGTCCTGTACTATTTTTTCTTCCATTTATATCTCTCCTCTTTTTTTCTCTATATTTGGAGTCCTTCATTATTATTTCTATTTTCAACCCATAATTTTCTTGTCTTCAGATCAAAATTGATGGTCTATTGAATTATGTCCTAGCTAAAATCAATGAATTGCCAATTCTTCCTCTTGTTGTTTTATGGGATCTTCTAGCTCACTTGACCTATTACTATTGTTTTCAATAATGATCATCAATTCTTGAATTTTTTTGGTTGTGTTGTAAGAAATTAGTTATTAATTCAAATTAAATAAGTCCATATATAAAATTCCTCCTAGATAACTTCAAAAAAATAGGTATCAATAATAACAAGGTCCTAAGCTCACACACTAAATATTTATTTACATATTACTATAAATTAACTTCAATGTTTTTTGTTGCATATTTCATCAAAAGGAAGACTAGGATAATTCTAATTTATTTTATCTTGATTATATATGGTAAGAAAGTGGATCCCTATCTCTCACATGGGTTGGTATTACACTCATATACTCTAGAACTAATTGGCTCTAATTCCAAGAACTTGGGATATGTATCTACAATTCCTCAAGAGGTTTATGAAGTTATATAACCTTAAATTTTTAACTCATAAAAATATTTTTATTTATCTATGTAAAGATCAAGGGATAAAGTAAATCATACAATTCAACCACTGATTTATAAAAATAAAGACATAGCCCAATTCTCCACCTGCATGACCACCTACCATTGAATTTAAAAAATTGAAAAATAAAAAGAGTAAAAATTTAAATGGTCAGTATTGAACAAAAATTATATGAGGTTCATACTTGATGGTCTACTGATTCTATATGATACAAAATATGGTGTCTATTTATCCTATCCATTCACAATGTATGTCTAGATTGCATGGCATAGTTTTACACAACTTCTAAATCATGTTTCCAACTCCAATATTCCAAAATATTGTAAAAGGCGTATATTTTCATTTTCTATCTTCTCCTTCAATCCTATTTCTTATTTTTTTACTTTTTATACTTCGAGTTAGTATTTCTAGGCATATCTATAACCTAGATTTTGTTTACTATTGCATTATCCTAAATCTTCATCGTGTCCTAGTTTTAATCCATTTGAAAAATAGGTATTTCTCATTTTATACTAAATCATTTAAAAAAATATACAATGTATACATATTAAGATAATTTTAGTTTTTTAGTTATTATTTTTACAATTTAAAATAATATATATTTTATCAATCATTCCATTAAATATTCATAAGACATTAATATAGTTCTAATAATAACAAAAAATAATTATAAATCAAACACAAAAATATAGACAAGGCATATCGATGTAATCTTATAAGGTGATGACAATGGTTAGATTAATTGTAAGATTGAAACATATCTAGGAGATATTGAAAAATGGCCATTATTATGACCTTTGTTTCCATATGCATGTAATAATAACTATAAGGTAAAGGATCTCAAGTAAGCATGAATTCCCATGCTAGGAACACCATGGCATCTAGTCAGCACTAGAATGAGAGATCAATCCTTACTCAATACAAATATAAGCATCATCTAAATGATATGATTTAAAAATTACATTAATATGGTTGTACAAAAAATGGTGAATTCTATCTACATGTACGTGAAATAACATCCCCCCCCCCCAAAAAAAAAAATTGAATTGTATATGAGAGTACATTTTTATATGTGTTTCAGACCCAATAACTAATTTTTTGATGCAAGTGACAATCATTCACCATAATCACATACAAACAACTGGAACCAGATGAGATAAATTGAGGTAATTAGCTATGGGTAAATACTCATAAAGGGTGTTATGAGAAAGCATGTTGCCTTAAGGGTGTTTATGAGGTTTAGGGTGTATCAATGTATGAATAAATGCATAGGTCCTAAGTTCCATATGTGACACTTGTTATTACACATATGACCATTTATAGTTCCTTGTCCCTTGATAAATACCTCACTCTCCTTAACAAGTTTTGGTTTCACTTGAGGATGGTTAAATAATTAAATTCAGTCTAACGAAAAAGGATAACTCTAACATCCTATGTCATCATTTTGGTTAAACATGTATTTGATAAGAGTGTAGGATATAATGTTTTACTAATTTCATAATCAAGTATGATTTTAGAAATGAAAATTATAAGTATCAACTAATAATCATTTAAAACTCATGTAGATTATACTAAATTTCCATAAGTATACAATAGGAAATATCATTGCATAAAAGAGAGCATAATCATGAACAAAATAAAAACTAAAACATCGTAACCAATTATTAAGTTTTGATATCTGATATTGTTAACTACTTCATATCTGAAATTTCATTACACCCTTTCTAGCATGCCACTTTTAAATTCACACCTTAATTAATAAGAATATATTCTATTATCTGATTAAATGAATAGTGATATAATTATAATCATCTTCATTATCCATTAGATAAGATTCACCAACAAATTATAGTTTTATGTATGTTAATTATATTATATTGACAATAGCCAATGTGATATAATCAATAAAAGAGAAATTAATGTAATTAAAAGTGCATTGCAACCAAAAGTATATTTTATTTCCCATTGATTATTCAATCAATAATAAATTTAGATGTAAATGGAAAAAAATTAGTTCATACATTTTTCACATATGATTTGTTATATTTTCATCCATACTTTAGCTTAGAATTACATAGAAAAATGAATGGATATCTCATTAACCATTCCTATAACAATAAATTCCTTTACGAAGTAATCCATCTTTATACAACATCTTTCCACATATGACCAACATGGTAAGGTAATGTGTTTTAGATATGAACAAGTATAAATATTGCACGTATGTAATATATTTCAAGTAAACTAGAAATTATAATTATATAAGTAACAAATGCTTCCTCATAATTAAATGCATATAAAACTCATACAATCAAAAAGTGTGTTATATAGAATATAAAATTCCAGCCAAGTTCCAACTCAGTGGAACCCAAATAAAGCATTCAATTTAAGGAACTCTTAAAAAATAACTATTTGAACACATCATGACATAGGAGTGCAATAAAATCCAACCATCAGGAAAGAATATGCTAGTAAACCTAGTTCAAATGAATAAAGATCAACAAGTATACATACAACCATTATTCATTTGTATAACATCAAACAAGGGAGAGTACAACACTTAACAATTCCTTTTCATAATGCAAGTAATCTAGATAACTTCCTACATCAACTAAATAATAATTCATTCCAAAATTCCATTTCAACTTCATTTCATGCTAGGAAATCCTTATCATATTAATCAAATACGTAATTCATTTCATTTCCTACATCAACTCAAACACAATTCATTCTAGAATTCAATTGCAACTTCAAATCATACTAGGTAACCCTCAACAATATGTCTAATATTAACTTTGAGATAAGAAATCAAAAATAACATATTTATTGAAATAAATATACATACCTTTTTATGAAACCCTGTAAGTTTGAGGTATGTGATCAAAAATTGTATTTATGTTTTATTCATATACCAGTAATAAGTATAACTGGACTAATTTATATAATCCATGTACAACTGAAAACAAATAAGAAAATATCTATTTTCTTTACTACCTCAGAGGTTAAAAATTCATATATAAATAAAACATAAGTATCTATAATTGAAGTACTAAATATAATTTGTTAAATGAGTCCCAAATGAACATTTATTTAATTGAGATTCTAACTTACCAACAAGTAAAACTAGCATACTTATGTATGTTTTAACATCAAATTAAATAATGTGTGTGTGTGTGTGTGTGTGTGTGTGTGTGTGTGTGTGTGTGTGTGTGTGTGTGTGTGTGTGTGTGTGTGTGTGTGTGTGTGTGTGTGTGTGTGTGTGTGTGTGTGGGTGCGTGCGTGCGTGCGTGCGTGCGTGCGTGCGTGTGTGTGTGTGTGTGTGTGTGTGTGTGTGTGTGTGTGTGTGTGTGTGTGTGTGTGTGTGTGTGTGTGTGTGTGTGTGTGTGTGTGTGTGTGTGTGTGTGTGTGTGTGTGTGTGTGTGTGTGTGTGTGTGTGTGCGTGAGTGCGTGCGTGCGTGTGTGCGTGCGTGCGAGTGTGTGTGCATGCATGTGCACATGCGTGCCTGATTAAACCTTTATAAAATATTACCATAAAGTATTCTTATCAAATAATAAACAAGACTATATAAATAAAAAATAGATTAATGTTGTACTAATATTATTGAATGAATATTCTAAGTTAACAATAGAAATGATGTTTAACTAAAATCCCAAAATAACTTTATTCATGTAAATGAGTTACCTTTAGCGAATATAATATAACCTCAACGTCTTAATATATAATAAATGTTTTGAGACTTTACCTTGTTATTCCACGTATTCCATTTCTAAACACAAGGATAACATATCTTAAATCACTAATCATAATTAAACAAATATAAAAAGAAATGAGATGATAACTATATTCATGAACCGTATAATATGAAACAATAAAAACAAAGTTAATAACATAAAACACACATATAATAAATCATTACTAATTACTTCATTCTTATTCACAAGTTCATCCAAGAATGGAGCAATATGTAATCAAATCAGACATACCCTCCCAACTAGCCCAATGAACCCAACCATTGCTGGACTTTACCACCCCAACCATTATCTAGATGGTGGTTTCAACATCCAAGGATAAAAAGGGATTCTAGCCAAGTTAGAATCTAAACCATTAGACATCTCAACATAAATAAAATATAATGCATGTAAGTGATAGTAAACACCATTCTGAGATGAGACGTAAATAACCAAACTTGGATTTGATATAAATTGGGAGTGGGGATAATTATTATAGGATACATTAGGGATATGATAATAGATTTAGAAAATAAATGCATGTCCATATCATTCCAAAAAACCAACTTGGAAACCTTCCCAGTGAACAGTTAACATATATTATCCTGGTTACCAGTTTATATCCTAGGAATATTAGCATAGATGTTACTACTTAGTTATTTATGCCTAGTCCAGGAATGGTTACATAACAAGAATATAATTTACACAATAATCAAAATATGAAGCATAAAAATATAATGCAAAAAGCTATACAAAGCCAAGCCATAATCCAATAGGGTTGAAAATTAAATGAAACAATAATCATAAATCACTCAACATATTTATTTTGACCTTAGACATACAAAATTCCCAAATTAATATTCAATGATTCCAACAAACATTCAACAAAATAATCAATTTTAAGTCAAGAATAGATTCATGGGATTTTTAGGATCGTTATGAGGTCTTACAACCTCATACAATTCCCCTGAATCATTTAAATTGATATTGAAATCATTTTAGTTAAGCAATAGACCACTTGTAGGTTTTAAATAAAGTCAAAACTTTATTAAAAAAATAACATTCTACTAGCTTCAATAAAAATCCTCATGGTTTTCATAATAGAAGAATCACAAAGTCTCATATTAAATCCTCAATAGAGACATGTTATTTAAAGTACATGCATAAAATTTCTAAAATGAAAACACATAAGAAACTCCCAAGGAAACCAAAACACATGCAAAAAAATCATGCCATTCAAGGAATCATAGAGAGGATCATCAAAATGAACACACACACACACACACACACACACACACACACACACACACACACACACACACACACACACACACACACACACACACACACACACACACACACACACACACACACACACACACACACACACACACACACACACACACACACGTGTGCGCGCGCGCGTGCTCGCACATGTGCGTGCGTGCACACACACACATAGACACACACACATAGACACACACACACACACACATCAAACATTCCTAAAAACATGACTAACTAGTTTGTTGACATAAAGACCCATCCAAAATTTTGTTATAAAAGAATGCATGATTCTCATATAAAAACTTAATCGCTTAAATATTAAATAAAACCCAAATAAATTTTATATAACTCAATAATATTCAAAACACATCAGCATGCAATCGACAAACTAGGTACCATGACCCATTTTAAAAATATAATAGCTCAAATAACCCAAAACAAAACAAAGCCACATAGTTTAAGCTAAAAGTGTAGGGTTAAATGAATCTAAACCATTTATTTGAAAACAAAAAAACACATACATTCAAAGCCATAAAACCTTTAATCAATTCATGAAGTAGCAAGGTCATTGACCTGAGTAGGTAGAATAAATTTTAAACCCATAGATATTGCAAGCAAACATAGCCACTTATTTATGTGAAGAATGAATGCTTGTAGCCTCAAAAATAACAAATACATACACTAGGCCAAAGATTCATTTGATTATATAAATATATAAAAACTAGATAACATATCAAACTCATTTTGAAATTTCATATGTAAAATGATAAAATTGAAACCCATTGGGTGTTGGATAACCATCTAAAAGTCCTAAGACTTCTGGCTAGATATGCAACATTCGATATTTTTTTCATAGTTTCCTTTAAAATAAAAGAATAACTAGATAAACCAGTCAAGGAAGCTTACCTAATAAACATAGTGGAAGAAAAAAAACACAACTAATGGTAGCAGAGATAAAACAAAACTAAAATAACCTTTTTCCTCATGCAGTAAGTCAAAAAACCAAAAAAAACTAGTGCAAAACCAGTCATCCCTTATCTACATTTGTATCCATTCCTTCTCCAACCTACATCCAATCTAACCACCATCGACTAACTCCCCATACCATAATTAAATTATGTATTCATTTTGAGGAGAGAGAAAGCCCCTCGATTACCACCAAATAACTCCTAAGGTAACCCCAACTAAAATCTCATAAATTCAATGTCATAAATGACCATTCAGAAAGCTTGAGTATTAAATAAATAAAAATAATAAAAGTAATTAGAAATTTAAATTACAACTTAAATGTTTAATGCCACTGAGACTAAATTAACTAATCCATAATAATATACGAAGTAACTAAGATAATAATCCATGTGGGCAGGTGTCATGGGATAGGTTCAGGTAAGTCCTTTATGGAATCCATGTCTAAAGAAAGAAAAGTTCACATGGAGTTGGAGTGGTGATGAACTTTGTGAAGGATAGAGGAGTTTATAATAGACTGATACAATGAGAACAATAGATCCAACATGTCACCAAGATAATCATAGAATAATAAACAATAGTATGATATGGTATACGAGACAAATTACAATAGGGCATGACAATGAAAAAGTGATAAAAAAATGAACAATCAAGACTATCTAATGGCAAGAAAATACAAAAATACATGAATAAATTTCAAAACTAATCTAATTACCTAGGAATCACTTCATTACCCTCATACACTAATGCCAACATCATCTTAGCTCATATATTAGTTGCACAATCACATAATTTACATCAACAATACCTGATTGATAATCAATAAATAATTATAGAACTATAATAAAATATTATTTTCAATAAGTGATATATGAAATCATTATGTGAAAAATTAAATATGATATTTCATCAACCTATAGTCAAAGTATCCATGCATAAAATACAAAAATATAGTCCAACTAGGTAAAGAAAAATAATAATTGGTTATACATCAATAATAGTAATGTTTAAATAGTATATCAAGCATTAAAAATGTGAGGTTGTAACATCCTCCCACTTAAAATTGAACTACCTTGATGGCTTAATCAAATACCCAGTTATAATTTTTCTTAAAAAAGTGTGTATCTTCCCAAGTAGTGCTTATTTCTCTCAATGGTTCCCATTAAACCAAAACCTATTGTATGTCTTTATTTAATATTTTAATGTTGTGATGGTCCAAGATTCTCACTAGTTCTAACTAGATCATTTCATCTTCCATGACCTGTAAATGTTTCCAATCCAAAACATGAGAGGGATCAGGTATGTATTTTGTTAGTAAGTAAAAATGGAATACATCATGCATCCTTATTAAATAAAGAGGAAGATGTAGCCAATTAGTAACAAGACTAATCTTCTCCACAATGTCTAAGGACTTGAAAAAATGTGGAGCTAGTTTTGAAGTTTTACCAAATTTTATTGACATTTTTTGTGGTCTAACATGTATAAAAACTTTGTCACCCATGTTAAATTCATATGGAGTACTCTTTTGACTGGCATAACTCTTTTTCCTTAATTCCATCTATTTATCATATTCCAACAATAAATTAGTACCAATAATAGGCTTATTTTCCAAGTTGTCCCAACCCAGTGGAGTTCGGCACTTACACCCATATAGAGTTTCAAAATATGCCATATTTATTATAGAATGATAGGAATTATTATATACAAACTCAACTAAATGGACATAATCTTACTGTTTCATTTATTGGTCCATGACATACATTTGAAGCATGTCCTCAACCACCTGATTGATCCTTTAAGTTTGACCATCCATTTTTGGATGATATGAATAATGGCAAATTAACTATGTTTCAAAGATTGTGATTAATGTTTTCTAGAACATTGATGTAAATAATTTATCATAGTCTTAAATAATCACTTTAGGTATGCCATGAAGTCTATCCACTTGTTTCACCAAACATTCTACAAACACAAAAGAATCATCTGTTAAATTTACAATAATGAAGTGGCCAACTTTAGTGGCCTTATCAATTACCAAAAGTATGGTGTGATGTTTAATACATGATTTAGGTAGCCCCATAATAAATTCAAGTGATATTACAACCCAATTTTATCTTAAAATATAATGAGGGTCTAGAAGCCCTCTAGGATGGCAATGCTCAACCTTAACTCACTGGCATTCCAAGCATTTAACCACAAACTTAGTGATGTTTTACTTCATTCTAGGCCAAAAATAAATCCTTCTCACATTATGTATCATCTTCATGACACTTGTAAGAGCATAATAAGGTGTTTTATACACTTCTTTTAACATAAAATATATTAAATCACGTGACCCAGGTACATAAATTCTATTTTATGCTTTACAAATCCATTTATTTCAATAAAAAAATTAGTAAATTCATTTGCTAAAGGATCATTATCCAAAATAGCTCTTATAGAATGGAAAAATTCATGAATAATTTATTTTTCTAACACAACACTTTTGTATTTCCTTGTAGAACTGACAAGGTAACAAGATATATGCTTCTACTAAGTGCATCAACCACATGATTATCCTTACCCTTGACATAAGTTATGCCCATCTAAAAATTTCCTAAATTTTCCTTCCATCTATGTTTTCATGCATTTAAATCATATTGAGTGAAAAATTATTCATGGCCACAATGATGGAACTTCACCTTAAAAAGAATTCATAGTAGAAAATGTTTCCATTATTTAAGTGCATAGACAATGGAAGGAAGATCCATGCCATGAATGAGATAATTCTTTTGATGCTCTTTGAGCTTTCATGACTCATAAGCCTCAAATTTACCTTAAGATTCCTTTATATCCTTATTTGGAAGCATAATCCCATACATTGAAGTTACCATTTCGGTTTAGAATAATAAGAATAGGTGTTATTGTTAGCATCACTTTCAACATTGTAATAACATGCTCACATTGAGGTGTCCATATGAATTTATTTCCTTTACACTTCAATTAAGTGATAGTATGGGATATACTAAAAAAAATTAAACAAATCTCCCATAATAACTAGCCAAGAATATGAAGTTATGCACTTCATGCACATTTGTAGGAGCAAGCCAATCCTGTATGGCCTTTATCTTTGTTAGATCTATATCAATATTAAATTTTGAAATAATGTAGCCCAAGTAATGAATTTCACATTCATAAAATGCACATTTAGATATTTTTCCATGAAAATTATGTTGTCTTAGTATTTTCAAGACTAAACAAAGGTATTGATAATGCTAAAATTCATTATTGGAGTAAATGATAGTATCACTAAGAAATAATAGCACAAATTTATCCAAAAAGTCTCTAAACATGTTGTTCATAAGGTTTATAAAGGCTGAAGGAGCATTAGTGAAGTAAATGGTAGTACCTTGAACTCATAATGTCCATAGCATGTTCAACAGTTTTTTTATGAATCCCATCTTATTTGATTCTTAGTTGATGGTAGTTTTATCTTAAATCAATTTTCAAAAAAACTTTTTCACCTTTCATTTGGTCAAATAAATGATCTATCCTTAGAAAAGGATATTGATTTTTGATGATTACCTTATTAAGTAGGTGGTAATCAATGAAAAGTCTTAATTTTCCATCTTTCTTCTTGACAAAGACCACTAGAGCACCGCAAAGAGACACACTTGGGTGGATTATTCTACTATCAAAAAGTTATTATAGTTATACTTTTAATTCCCATAGATTAACCATATTCATTGATAGAGAGACTTAGATATAGGGGTAGCTCATGGAATTATATCAATTTAAAAGCTAAATTTATACTTAGGTGGTAATCCATGTAGCTTTTTGAGGAGCATGCCATGAACTCATTCAAGATAGGATATTCTGCATGAGCTAGTTCCTTTTATTTGTGTAATTCCTGCATCTAGAATGAGTAAATCTTGCATCACTTTATAATAGCCATTTTCAACTCCAAGGTTGAAAATGTATTTCAACTTTTAATCCCTTGAATAAAAATCATCTTTTAAAGTATCCCAAGCTTGTTAATGTATTTCACTATTTTTACAATAGAATCAAGCATGGCTTGGTGTTCTTGCATCTAATCCATTCGAAGAATGAGATCATAAGATCCCAAGGGTGTTAAAAACAATTTTAGCATGATATTTAATATTCCAGATTCAATTTCAACTTGTTCCAAGCATTTAAAAATAGGTAACCTTTTTTTGGTACAAAAATCAACCTCATCTTATCAATATAGGTTCAATTTTAAATTGTTTAGTAGCAAAAGGAGATATAAAATATTCAGTTGTACCTGAATCAGTTAGAATAGTTAAGTGAAACCCATTTATAGTACCTCTAGTTTCAATTGGGGTGGCCTTCAAATAAACATTATAATTATTAATATAAACATATATCCTATGATTGGATGATTAGCCAAACTTCGTCTTAGGATAGTCCCTTTTAGAGTGGTTATCAACACATTCCCAACAAACAACATGTCTAAATAGAGTTATTAGAATAGTATTATCACCCATGACTGGCCCATGCTAGTTATTTTGATGTTTCTCCTTCTTAAAGGAACCTAATTTAGTCAAACCATGAGACTTGAATTTTCTATTATGTTTAGAAAATGTTTTAAAATTCTTATTATTACCATAAGATATGTGATTCTAATCTGATTTTTTGAAGTTTGTTTTCATGGGAGAAAGACTTTTGGATTTATATTGTTGGCTATTTGATTTGAATTCCTACCTTACCTTCTGGTTAGATTTATCTTTTTCTTCAACCATGTAGGCTGATTCAATAGCTGATTAAAAAATTCTTAGGTTTTCTAGCATGTTGTTTTAATTGATGTTAAAAGGGTGCATCATGTAAAGGCATAATGGTCATTGATGTCAATGATGTATCATGTCAATATTATATAATCAAGGTTGATTTATAATATAAGTCAAGATAGATGGAATTATGTGAGATGTTAATGTACATAAGAGTTTTGTACTGATGAGAATTGTCATGAGTGATGTGAGCATGGAAGGTTCAGGTTCATGGAAGAGATATGTCTAGTCATATGAAGCTTGGTTATTGTGTTTTAGGTCTATATAAGGCTATGTAAGATTGTCATCATCAAAAAGAGAATGGTGCAGTGAGATGAGTGTTTTTTGATTTCTTATATCTTTGTGTTTGATTTTTTTTGAGGTCATGACATGAAAATAATAGGTCAATGTGTCATGTGCATTAGAATCTTGAGCCTAGTCATGGCATGGTGAAGGTATGATATGGTGACATGATGAGGTGAGTGATCTCAAGCATGTGATAGGTTGTGAAGTTTGTGTTAGCATGATAACAGGTTTTTGAAGGTTGTGTGAGAGTTTTAGGGTGAGCCTAAAGGGCTAAGACCTTTAGATCAAGTCTACACCTAGACCACTCCTATACCCTACATCACCTAATGAGAGATGGAGATATGTTTTGAAGGCAATTTTTCATATGTGAGCATAGATATAGGTATGATATGTTGTTTTAATAATTTTCATAAAGTTTGTGGCCATGGTTTGAAGGGAATTACAAGAAACATCTTTTAGGCCTTTTTGAGTTCACAAAATGAGGTATCAAGACCTAAAAGGCACTTTTAGATGTTCATTGGCAAATGCAACCTCTACATGGGAACCTAATATATTAAAGAGATATGGGGAAGGGTTATTGATAAGATATTTAGGCATTAGTTTTGGATTTAAGGGGTAAATAACTATTAACACCAAAACCTATGTTAAACCTCCCAAAAACCTTAATAAGGACCTGATATGGAAGATATTCTTTAAATCATATCAGAATGGTCTCAAATTTTGAGATGAACTATTGGAGATTTTAGTTGACTCTCTCAAGAACCTCTAAGTGGTATTGAGTTGACAGGTGAGTAAAAAGGACCTAAAGGAAAGGGATTGTTTTTAAAGCATTTATTTTACCAGTCAAATGTTGTATTAGTCAAGAAAATAAAATGGATGGAAGGAGATATAGAAGAATAATAAATTCATATGAAGGTTTTTTTTATAGGGTTCAACCTTCAAGTGTGAAAAATTGGTTTGCAAAGTTAGCTAGTCGTAACATGTCTAATGGTGTAAATAGTGAAAAACTTGGGTAGTAATGAGAAGATGAATTAAAATGTGTTTTCATGATAGAATGATGAAACCATGTGAATGGAAATGTTGTTCAAGAATTGGATGTCATGTACATTCTTGAAATAAGGTTTATATGTCTATGAATATGGTGATACATTGTTCACAAAATGCCTTGTCTAGTTCACACAAGATAATGTGATATCAGGTCATAAGACCATATGGGGTTTGTTTTTGAGGATGTTATAAATATATTAGATAATATGTTGAATTAATCATGAATCTTTGGAACTGTCTACATAGGTTTTGAAGGTCTAAGGCACTATGACTATGTCTAGAGTATTATAATAGTTCTGAGTGAGTGTTGTGATGAGGTGTTCTTAAAGTCTTAGGCTCTAAGTGAAAGTAACTAATGCATTTGATAGTAATAATGAATCCATGTAGATTTTTTTATATACATTTTATTTATCATGTTTGAGTGTGTTAAGTGTGTTTGAGACTTATAATTGAAAGGTAGACTTTTTGGTGTACATAGGCCTAGTAGGACTAAGTAATATTGAGGGGTTACATGAAATGTTTGACCTAAAAACTGTTATGGTGATCAAAGGATGTTGTCTTAGGTTTGTTTAGATATTTTTTGAATGGTTTTTTCTATGTATGAATTAATAATGTTTTCCAAGGGATCAAATGGTAACATGTTACTAGACAAACCTAATGTAATTAGGTCTCCATGAGACCTAAAAGTGAAATGATGCCTAATTGAGTCATGATAGACAAAAAGGGACTAAAAGGTCATTTTAACCATACTATGAGATTTCATAATACATATTATATGGATTACCTAAGAGGATAAGTGTGTGTGGATGACTACGTGTTATATGAACAAAGAATGGTATATATACAAGGTAGTTTTTGGCCTATTTATATTAACTTAGAGGATGTGAATGGATTGATAAATAAATGAGCCTAAGTAGGTTAGGTAACATTTTTTTAACCATAAGTATAGAGAATATAAAAATTTCATGATGATCATACATATGTTATATACTTTAATATGAATTTCATATGACCTATTCAGTCTTGATGAGGGATAGTTGAGCAAAGAAGCCTAGAGGTAGTTTTGAGAGAGATCAAGTGTAGTAGAGATTAAGGAGTGATAATTTCATTTTGAGAGGCTATAGAAATTTCATAAGATATTTTTTATTCATGTATGATATAAAATATAGTAGATAGAGAGATAAGTTGAATAAATAAGGTTGACTGGTTGAGTTGTTACTTGGTTAAAGAGGGAGTTGAATCTTCCTTGTAGATTAGTGCTTACATAATTGGTCTTAGTTGAGTGGGTGTTTGGTAAAGGTGGATTTGGAGCTAACTTGCATATTTTTTATTACGTAAGTATCCTTTGACTTCAGTTTGTGCTTAGTCATAGGGGGTTATATCCTCTTAGCAAAAGGGTGCTTGTTAAAGTCAAGTGGGTGCTTGATAAATTCAGGGTTGATATTTCATGTTGGGTTAGTTATCAATTAAATCTGATACATTATCTTATAGTATAGTTTGTCTAATATTATTTAAGTGGGTTTTATCTCCCATGAGGGTTTTCCACATATGTGATGGGTTATCTTGTTTCATGATCATGTGATTAGTTCTTAATGCATTTATAGATCATTGTGTTACTTTCATAGTTCGTAGACGAGTGGAAGTAATTGATTGAATGTTTTTGAATAATGATTCACCCCCTTCTCTCATTAATTATGATTCCAACAATTGGTATCATATCCTAGTCTTTTGAATCATACCTAACCACTTGAAGGTGATGTTAAGAATAAAAATATGTTTAGTGATCAAGATTAACAAGACAACATGTATGATGAAGAAGTCTACTATGATATTGAATAAGGAGAAACTGAAGTAGACCTTGAAGTTGAGCTCATAAATTCCCTAGATGATTTGAAGTATCAAAATAAGATGAAACATGAGTTTGGATCTATGGTCAAGGATCTTAAGAATTAGTTAGAAGATGTCAACACAAATTTTAGACCAAAAGAAGCTGAGTATGATCAATTGAAGGTAGAACTAGATTCCTTCAAGGTTTAGCATGATCAGCTCATAGACAAGATGATCAAGTTTGAAGAAGTCAAAAGTAACAACATGAAAGTCAACATGAAGAGACCAATCATGTAACCCAATGTAATGAGGTATTACAATTGTTCCAATGGTTATTATTCTACTTGTCATATTTTTGGTCATAAAGCAAGTGATTATAGAATGGTCTTAAAGGATGAGTTATCATGGGATCATGGAAAAAGGATTGATTAGTAAAGAGGTAAGTACATAAATATTGTTTATTATATTTTTCACAATATGGTACATATTTCAATATTATATCCTAATGGATTTGTAAGGTTTTCAAGACTTAAAAAGGTATATGGATCTCCTAGAATGAATGATAAGGGTCAAGCATTGGTACGGAAGCTAAAGAAATTTATGATTGATCATATTGTGCCCAAGAGTCAAGATGGATAATTTGATAAGGAAGAACAAAAGATGAAAGGAGAGGAATCTATGCTAGCTCATACTACATTTCACATTCTATATGAAGGTGTGAAATGATATATAGATAGTGGTTCCTCAAGCCATATTATAGGAGACAAAAACAAGTTCATCTCATTAAATAAAAATGCTACAGGAACAATGAGATTTGGAGACAACACAACTTTTAATATAGTTGATAAGGGTATCTTGAGTTTAGATAATAGAAAGACCAAGATAGAAAAGGTGTTGTATGTTGGAGGTTTGAAACATAACTTTATTATTTTAAGTTAAATTTCCAACCAAGGACACACACTAACCTTTGATGACAAAGGTTGTGAGATAAGGAGTGTCAAATTAGGAAGGCTAATTGCCAATGCTAAGAAGACTAAAAAAACCTATATGTCTTCAATGATATCAAGATGGAGAGATGATTTATGATCAAGATGGATGAAATTTATCTCTAACACAAAAGGTTAGGTTACCTAAAATTTGAATATATGATCAAGATATACACTAATAAGTCTATGAAGAACATGCATAAAATCACCAAACCTACAAACATACTTTTCAAGGCATGTCAACATTGTAAGTAAACTCGAATATAGTTCAATTTCAAAGAGTAATCTACTATAATACCTTTGGAGTTAATACAAATTTATCTCTATAGACCTACAAGAATCCAAATAATTCAAGGAGATATCTCCTTCATGTTACTCATAGTTGACTACACAAGAATGAACTAGGTAACATTCTTGAAAGAAAAGTCAGAAGCTCTTGACAAGTTAAAGGCTTTCAAGGCTATTGTTTATAATGAGAAGAATGTAACTATCAAGTGTCTAAGATTTGATAGAGGAGGAGAGTTTTGGTGTAATGAGTTTGATGACTTTTGTGAGGTTCATGGGATAAGGAGATAATTATCATTTGCTATGACACCATAGTAGAATGGGGTAATAGAAAGAAAGAATAGGATAGTTTAAGAGATGCAAAAAACTATTCTAAATAAGTCTTGATTATTTAATGGATATTTGGGAAAGGTAATGAACACTGCAATCTACATCTCGAATAGAAGACAAATAAGGACTAATGGAAACAAGACCCATTATGAACTATGGATATGTAGACTTGTTATTGTGGAACTTTACAATGTTTATGAACAAATGTTTCATCAAAAGAGATGAGGAAGACTTCGGTAAGTTTGATTCTAGGTATGATAAAGGTATATTCTTCAGATACTCATCAATGAGCTCAGCCTATAGATGTTATAACAAGATATTGTAGAAGATAATGGAAAGCACCAATGGGAAAATTGGTGAAACAAGGAAATCACACTCACAATCAAGGAGTACATTAGATAATTTTTAATTTAATAATTAATAAGAAAAAATATAAGTTTATGATGAATAATAAGAAGTTGAGGAAAATTAATACTCAAAAGTCATCTTAAGACAAATTTAAAGAGATCATCTTGAATCACAAATCATTGACAACAAGGATGCATGTATGAAAACAAGGAGAATAATATTAATTGACATAAATCAAGAAAAAGTTTCTCTATTGTATAAGATTTAACCTAAGAACATTTTATAATCAAGAAAAGATAATTTTTGGATAGGTTTTATGAATGAGGAGTTAGACCAAATAGAGAAGAATGAGACTTGGGAACTAGCTCCTAGGCCTAAATACAAGAATGCCATTGACACAATATGGGTGTTTAAAAATAAGTTGAATAAATATGGATAAGTCACTATGAATAAAGCTATATTTTTATGCAAGGGATATGAACAAGTTTAAAGTGTAGACTTTAGGGATACCTTTGTACTAGTGGAAAGATTGGAGGTCATCAGATTGTCTGTAGCATACATAGGATTTAAAGGGTTCAAGGTGTACCAAATGGATGTAAAATCTTATTTTTTTAATGGAAACTTGGAAGGAGAGGTATACATAGAGAAACTTGGGGGGTTCTCACTATCAAGTAATAAGGACTATGTTTGTAGATTGAAAAATCTTATTTATGGTTAAAATCGATCTCCTAGAAGCTTCGTATGTTAGGTTAGACAAGTATCTATTGGATCAAGGACTCAAAAGAGGAGTTGAAGATATATATATATATATATATATATATATATATATATATATATATATATATATATAAAAGATAGAATATGACCATCATTTGATATTAGTTGTATGTGTAGATGACATCATCATTTGAGGAAATAATGAGATCATGACCAAGGCCTTTGTAGAGTTTTTGAAGAAGGAGTTTGAGATGTCTATGCTAGGATAACTATCATTATTTATTAGGTTACAAATCATTCAATATGAAAATGGTATATTCATTTCACAATCCAAGTACATAAAAAATATGTTGAAGAAGGTTGATATGGAATATTGAAAGGTAGTTAGTACACCTATGATCACAAGGTGAAAGTTGAGAAAGGAAGATGAGTCTCAAAAGGTCAATCAAACATAATACAGGTTAATGATTGGAATATTGCTATTTAGTACTACCTCTAGCCCTGAAATCATACAAGTAGTAGGTCTTGTGGTAAGGATTCAAGTATATCCAAAGGAAAATAATTTGCAAGTAGTCAAAAGGACACTTAAATATCTCAAGGGGACTATGTATTTTGGGTTTTGGTATCCAAGGAAAAAGGAGTTTAATTTGACAACCTATATATATGTAGATTAGGTAGGGAGATTAGATGATAGAAAAAGTATTAGTGGAGGATTTTTCTTCTTAGGTGAGTGCCTAGTTTAATGGATAAGTAAGAAGTAATCATCTATGGCATTATCTACTTGTGAGGTTGAATACATTGAAATAGATTCATGTTGCACTCAAGTCCTATGAATGAGACAATCTTTAAGAGACTACAAAGTTGAGTATAATGGTCTTTGTTTTACATGTCTCAAAGAACCCTATTATGCATTGAATGACTAAGCACATTCCCATTAGGTATCATTTGTTGAGAGAGCATCAAAGTAAATAAAGTATTATACTTGAATATCTTTCTACAAAGGATCAAATGATATAAATTATGACCAAGCCATTTCCAAAGGTAAATTTTGAACATCTAAGATAGGAATTAGGTGTAATTTATAACCCTAGTAGTCATTAAGGAATATATGTTCTTAAAGTGATCTAATCAGGTGGGTCATTAGCTCCAAAATTAGGTGAGTAGTGTTGAGAAGGTATGCATGGAGATAGGGGGAAATTTTTATCTCTATGTTGTGAAGTGTCAAGATAGTGATATAGAATTCATAAAAAACATGGTTTCTTGAGGTATAGTTTGAGTGTTCCAAAATTTGTATACAACAATTGGTATTAGTTGAAGGTGAGTTTTTATCAACATTTCCTTATGTTATTTATTTAAGTTCTGGTCCAAGGATTACATGGTAGATTATGGAAGACCCTTTATCATTAATTTCAAAAGGGGGAGAATGAGTGGATAAGAAAAGTACCATTTTGAAGTGATATCATACTGTAGTGTGTTTGCCATCAATGTACAATACAAAGGGGGAGTTTATTGACATGTTATAACTGATTTCAAAAGGTTACATCATGTAAAGTCATAAATATCATTGATATCAAAGATGTATCATGTCGAAATTATACTATCAAGGTTGATGTTAAAGATGACTAAGGATAGATGGTAGTATCTGATATGTCAAGGTATGTAATAGTGTTGCATTGATGAGAATTATCAAGAGTGGTGTGAGTATAGATGGTTCAGGTGAATGGAGAAGAGATATCTAGTCACATGAAGCTTGGTCATGTGGTTTTAGGTCTATATGAGAATGTGGAAGATTATTTTAATTATAAAAAGAATGGTGTAGTGATATGAGTGTGTTGTTATGTCTTATATATGCTTGTATGATGTTTTGTTGAGGTCATTTTTAGTCATATAATATATAAAAATTGGTGACATGAGTGTAAATTATGACAACGAACCTATAGTTCCCTGTTACTTGCTCTCATGACCCTTATAGACATATTTTCACTAATTCTCAGTCATTTGTAGCCTTCTAGACTTAATCCTAGCTCAACAAGACTGCTCTTTCCATGACTAATCCATTCCTAAAGCTTCATAATCTTAGTTCACTAGCACCACACTTGGATTATAACACCAATGCCAATCCTATGCACTTTTATTGCTCTTGTCCAAATGCATTTTTGGCCCCAACAATTAGACTCTTCTGATTCCCCATTTTTATCTTTATTGGCCTAATGTGAGCACATTCAACCCATGACCAATAGATCCCTATAAAATCCCATTAAAATATCATTTGGAAATGGTTGAAAAATATAAATAAGTAAGAATACAAGCAATAGTACTCAAGTAATCTTCCTTATTCTTTACATACATCCAACCAATACACTTACAAGCTCATTCAAACCCTTACACCAATCCCTAGCCATCTTAATAAAATCTAGTTTAGAATTTTGAATATTCATAGACTCTATTTCAAAAATAACATCAAGTGGGAGAACTACATATGACTTGATAACTCTTTGGAGTATTGGTATGTAGGTAGCATACTCACATAAGGGGTGTGGATACACATTCAATGAATCTTACACAGACTAAGCTCCCCCCGTATTTATCAAAATTGGTCAAATCATAATGGAATATAGGGTTTGAAGTGAAAATATACTCTACAAGGAGTTCTACAGACATCTAATTATCAAAACTTCATAGATAGGGTCACACAGGCATAACAAACAAAACCCATTAAGTTTAGATCTCTAGGATAACAATGGCAGAGGTGGACTATAGCACCAGTTCCACTCCTATTAAATCATAAAATGAAGATTAGATTATATTTTATGATAGTGTCCTAGTCCTGTATACTGAATCTCATACCTTGTCTCAGCCATATAAGTCAATTTTTAGCTAAGTCTTATTTTCTCCCTCTTATTTCTATTTTTAGAAAGGTCAAAAACTGTAATCTAATTTACACAAATCAATAGTTTAATTATTGAATATTTATTTACTAATTTTACTAATAAGACCCTTTAACTAAATTAAGAATAATACATCAATATTTACAAATAGGTTAACTCATCATTACATGAAAGGAATTGGTTAAGGTATCAAGTGCATTAGAAACTTGAGCCTAGTCATGACATGAAGGTATGAGATGGTGACATGATGAAGTGAGTGATATAAAGCATGGGAGAGGTTATTAAGTTTTTGTGCATTATAATAAGGTGTATAATCATCCACGAGAGTCTTAGGGTGAGATTAAAAGGGTAGGACCTTCAGATCAAGTCTGCACCTAGAACACTATTAGATTGTACTTGTCTTAATGAGGAATGAATATAAATTTAAATGGAAGTTTTCATATATGAAAATAGATAGAGGTATGATATGTTTTTTTAAGAATTTTCAAAAAAAATTAGGCCATGGTTCGAAGGGAATTTAAAGAAACACTATTTTCGGCCTTCTCAAGTTCATAAAATAAGGTCTCAAGACCCGAGAGTCACTTTTAGATGTGTGTTAGCATGTGTAACCTCTGTATGGGAACCTAATCTATTAAGGAGAGATGAGTAAGGGTACTTTATAAGATCTCTAGGCATTGGTTTTAAATTTAAGGGGAAATCTTTTATGAATAATTGTTGACACCAAAACCTATGTAAAACCTCCCTAAAACTCTAATAAAGACCCGATGTGGAAGACCTTGTTCAAATCAGCTCAAAATGGTTTTGAATTACTATACCACCTATTTTATCTTGTATTTTACTCTCTCAATCACCTCAAGGTGGTATTGAGTCATTAGGTGAGTAAGAAAACCCTATAGGAAAGGGCTAGTTTGTAAAGAATTTATTGTAAAAGTCAAAAGTTGCATTAGTAAAGAAAATCAAATGGATGGAAGAAGGAGATAGAGACACACACTAAATGTCCATGAATTTTTTTTGATATGTTCTTCCCTTCAAGTGTGTTAAACTAATCATCTAAGTTAACCAGTTGCTAATAGGCCTAATGGTGTAAATAGTGAAAAACCCAAACATCAGTGAGAAGCTAAATTAGAATGTGTTCCCGTGATAGAATCATGAAAAAAAGTGAATGGAGTTTTTTTAAGGACTTTTAAGTAATTTAAATTATTGAAATAAGTTTTAGAGGTGAATGAATATGGTGAAAAGTTTTTCACAAAATGACCTATCTGGTTTTGATAAGACAATGTGATATAAGGTCATGGGATTGATGTGAAAGACCAATATTTTTCTATTAGATCATATGATTTTTATGTTTGAGGATGTTATAAATATGTCATAGAATATTTTTAATTGATCATGAGTCTTTAAAAGTGTCCATATAGGTGTTGAAGGTCTGAGTCACCATGACTATGTTTGGAGTATTGTGACATTTTTGAGTGAGTGTTGTGATGAGGTGTGTTTGAAGCCTTAAGCTCTGAATGAAAGTGACTAATGAATTTGGTAATAAAACTGATGTACTTTAGATTTTTTATATAATTTTTTTGATCATTTTTGAGTGGGTTAAGTGTGTTTGAGCTTCAGTATTTAAAGGAAGATGTTTTTATGTACACAAGCCTAATAGGATTCATGAATTAATTGGACCTAAAAGGTGTTAGGGTGATTAAAGTATGTAGGATTATGTATATTTGGTTTTTTTGTGAAATTTTATTCCATGTATTAATGTGTAATGTTTTCCAAGAGATCAAATGGTAATGTGTTACTAGACAAACCTAATGCAATTAGGTCTCCATGAGAGCTAAAAGTGAAATGGGGCCTAATTGAGTCATGATAGACTAAAAGGGACTCAAATGTCATTTTAATATTTTTTATGATATTTCATAAAACCTATTATATGTATGACCTAAGAGGTTAATGGTGTGTGGCTGACTAAGTGTTATATGAACAAGGAATGGTATATATACAAGGTAATTTTAAGCCTATTTATGTAAGCTTAGAGGATGTGAATGAATTGATAAATCAATAAGCCTAAGTAGGTTGGGTAAAATGTTTTAAACACTAAAAATAAGTCATAAAATAATTTCAATATGATCATATAGATGTTTTGAAGTTGAAGATCAAGGTCATATGACCTGTTTGGTCTTGATGAGGCCTAGTTGAGCAAGGAAGCCAAGAGGTAGTTTTGAGAGAGATCAAGTAGAGTAGAGCTAAAAGAGGGATCATTTCATATTGATATGTTATTATAGTTTTATTATATATTTGTTATTGATTTATGATAGTGGATAGATCATACATGTATCCAAGAATAAAAAATAAGGTTGATTCGTTGAGTTGGTGCTTGGTCAAGGAGGGAGTTGAAACTTCCTTATAGGATGGTGCTTGTAAAATTGGTCTTGGTTGAGTGGGTGCTTGGTCAAGAGGGATTTGGAGCTACATTGAAGGTTGGTACTTGCATAAGTGGCCTTTTATTATGTTGGTGCTTAGTTATATGGTGTTATAGCCTCCTTACAAGTGGGTGCTTGATAAATCTGGGGTTAGTGCTCCATGTTAGGTTGGTGCTCATATAAATTTTATAAATTGTCTTATAAGACAACTTTTACAAGTTTTGTTTTATTATGTTTTATCCCCCATGAGGATTTCCTACATATTTGATGTGTTATCAGGTTTCATGCTCATGTGAGTAGTTCTTAATGCATTTTTAGATCATTGTGTTGGTTTCAAAGTTTATAGATGAGTGGATGTAACTGATTGCAAGTTTTTGAAGACTTATTTACCCTCCCCATTAATCATTGCACTTCTAATAGGGTTTGTTGTATTGACTTCATGTATCAAAATCTCCTTGAGCCCTTGTTTCAATTTAGTGATCTTGGTTTCTTCGTTATGCATGTAGTTCACATGACATAAAAGATTTACAAATATTTCCTCACAATTAGAAAAAAAATGTTTTCATACTTTAGTTGGTAAAAAATAGTGATTTTATTCTCTTTATTATTAGATTTTAGGTATCATTTTAAAAACTATGTCTCAAAAACTAACTAGGTTAGGTTTGTGGGCTGATATCCTTGAATAACATAAATGTGATTTCAATAGAAGCTTGCAAGTCCAAACATCTAATAATATTCCACCCTTAGATTCAAATTTGATGGAATGTTGTGTAAGTTGAAATATGTGTACACCAGCCATGCATTCGTTATGTCACTTAATTCCACACCTAAAAAGGTAGGTGGTGGGAGTTTTTTCAACTCTTTGATAGTTTGGTGAACCATGGTCAAAGGTAGTTTTTGTATTATATGTCCTACTTATCCCAT